>CAUYRH010062723.1:0-18407 GCA_963574655.1 Perodicticus potto | reverse complement strand
AGTGATTAAGAAAATGCTATGAGGGCTATCTCTCACAGTACGATCAAAATGTTTCTGATTGTATATGAAGCACATTCTGCCCTATGATTGCACCAATGTACACAATTATGATTTAATAAAATTATTAAAAAAAAGAATTTTGACTTAAATGCATCTGCCCACTGTATATGTTCTTATAGATTTAAGATTAGCATGATGTGGAAAATGATTTAAATAAGAATAAAACATTGCTTCTGTTTGCCATTTTTTTTCATCTGTAAAGGGTAGGATTCAAGAACAACCTCAGTGTTTCCTTTTCTCCACATCCATGCCAACATCTCTGGTTTTGGGATTTTGTTATGTGGGCTGAGTTAGGTGATATCTCAAAGTAGTTTTGATTTGCATTTCTCTGATGATTAAGGATGGTGAGCATATTTTCATGTGTCTGTAGGCTATGCACCTGTCTTCTTTAGAGAAGTCTCTCTTCAAGTCTTTTGCCCATCCTGAGATGGGATCACTTGTTCTTTTCTTGCTAATACGTTTGAGTTCTCTGTGAATTCTGGTTTTTTCTACTTTTGTTATCTTTCCACATAAATTTCTCAAGTAACAACTAAGGTATACTGTCCTTATTATTGCTGCATATATAATTTTCAGTTATCTTTATAAATTTTATGACAATTATTTTTTCTTTTTTTCTGACATGTTTTATTCTTTGTCAATCTGTATTCCACTTACAAGGCAAAGCCCCACTCTGAGGCCTGGGCTGAGGGTGCCACAGCATTGGCCTGGCCCAAGGAGACCTTTATCCCTTGGTCTAGGGGGTCCTTCTAGCTTTGGCCTTTGGAAGAATGCTATTGGTAGGTCCCCACTGCAACATACAGTTGTTTTTCTTTTTCTTCTCTATCTGGCGGAGGTTGGGTTTTGTTTTTACTCAGGCAGATTAAGGAGATCCAGACCTTGAAGGACTCACCCATCTTAGCCTGTCAGAGGATGGTAAGTGCAAGTGTGAGTAATAGCACCCTGCTAGGCTCAGTGCCCATAGCTCAGCGGTTAGGGCGCTGCCCACGTGCACCAGGGCTGGTGGGTTCGAACCTAGCCCTGGCCTGCTAAACAACAACAACGTAGCCTGGTATTGTGGCAGGCACCTGTAGTCTCAGCTACCTGGGAGGCTGAGGCAAGAGAATCACTTAAGCCCAAGAGTTTGAGGTTGCTGTGAGCTGTGATGCCACGGCACTCTACTGAGGGTATCATAGTGAGACTCTGTCTAAAACAACCACCACCACCAAAAAAAACCCTGCTAAAAACCACTGTTACTCCCAATTCTTCCTGTTTTTCTCTTATCTTCATTAATCTTTTGTTTTCTCCCCTTTTTTTTCTTCCTTCTCACTCTTCACTCTTCTGTTCCTTTTGGCCCTATACCAAAAGGGACACTTCAACACCTAAGTACAGAAACAAGGTAATTTAAAAAGAAGGAGGTGAAAGGAAAAATTCAGGGAAGGAAGTGCATAAGAAGAAAACACTCCCAAAGAGGAACCAAGAGAAAAAAAATCTTGGCAAAATGAATAACCAGAAAAGAGCACACCCCCTAAAGGACCATGAGATAGCTACCACAGAGAATTCTACCTATAAAGAAATGATAAAAATGACAGAAAGAGAATTTAAAATATGGACAGAAAAATATGAAGGAAATTGTGAGAAAGGGAAAATAATAAAAAGGATATCCAAAAACAGAACCAAACCAGGGACGAAAGGTATGAAGAATATAGAAAGCATATAATGGAGCTTAAGAAATTGAAGCAATCCACCAGGAAACTTAAAGATGCAATTGGAAGTATCAATAACAGATTAAACCATGGAAAAGAATCTCAGAGTTAGAGGATAAAGCTCTTGAGATAACTCAGATAGTTAAAGAGGCCGAAAAGAAGAGAGAGAGAAAGCAGAACGTTCACTCAGAGAATTATGGAACTTCACTAAGTCTTTAAACATAGAAACTATAGGTATCCCAGAAGGGAAAGAAGATCAACCCAGAAGAAGGGAAGCCCTATTAGAGAATATCATAAATGAAAATTTCTCAAGTATCACTAAAGATACTGACACACTCCTTTCAGAGGGATAGCCAACCTAACAGAGCTTCTCCAAGACACATAGTCATGAACCTGTCCAAAGTCAAGATAAAAGAGAAAATTCTGCAAGCAGCAACGAGAAAGCAGCAATTGACCTACAGGGACAAATCCATCAGGGTGATAGTGGACTTCTCAACTGAAACTTTTCAAGCCAGATGAGAATGATCATCTACCTTTAACTTTCTTAATCAAAACAATTTTCATCCCAAAATTCTATATCCTGCTAAGCTAAGCTTTAAAATTAATGGAGAAACCAAATCTTTTGCTTACATGCAAACACTGAAGAAATCTGCCACCAGATGAGCTCTATAGGAAACACTTAGGCCTATTCTCCACATTGACCATCATGATGGACCACCAACAAAGCAAACACCCAGAAACTAAAGGACAAAACCTAGCTTCCACAATGATGCAAAGGATAATAAAGTAATGGACTTTCACAAAATAAGATGAATAGACCTCCACCACACTTATTAATTCTCTCAATAAATGTTAATGGTTTGAATTCCCCACTAAAAAGGCATAGGCAGGCTGACTGGATAAAAAAGCACAAGCCATCCATATGATATCTACTGGAAACACACCTCGCCTCAAAGAACAAAACAAGACTCAGGGTGAAGGGTTTGAAAACAATATTTCAGTAAATGAAAATCAGAATAAAGGAGGGGTCCCAATATCATACTTCAAAAAACTGGAAAAAAATAGTACTTCATTTTGTATGAAACCAGAAATAAACCTATACACCTAAGACAATTCTTAGTAATAAAAACGAAGCCAGAGAAATCACTCAACCAGACTTCAGGTTGTGAAGTGATCAAAACAGCATAGTGTTAAAGCCAGGCATTGTGGCAGGTGCCTGTAGTCTCAGCTACTTGGGAGGTTGAGGCAAGAGAACCACTTAAGTCCAAGAGAGGTTGCTATGAGCTGTGATGCCATAGCACTCTATCAGGGGGTGACAAAGTGAGACTCTGTCTCAAATAAATAAATAAATACACCATGATATTGGCACAAAAACAGAGACATAGACATATGGAACAGAATAGAAAACCAAGAGATGAATCCAGTCTCTAGTTGTGTATAGAAAGTTGTAAAATAAGCCTAACAAGCACTAGGCTTATACACCTATGCTGAGGGAAAGGCCATGAAGAGTAAGCAGGAAGTTACAAACAGTACCCGCAGAACTGATTTATATGTGTTTACAGTGATATAAAGGTACTTGCTAGAGACTCCATGGATTGGTAAAGAACATCCCCAGATAAAAGCAGATTTATAGAATGTTATCTATGTGATTATTTGCTTCAACCAAAAAAGTGATCTTGCACACTTGACATTGAGCCTCACGTTCTGGATGCTTAGAGCAGAGGTCAGCAAATCTTTTTTGTCTAGAGCCAGAGAGTAAATGTTTTAGATCTTGTGGGCTGTATTAGTTTTCCATTGCTGTGCATTAAATTACTACAAACTGGCGGCACCTGTGGCTCAGTGAGTAGAGTGCTGTCCCTATATAGCAAGGGAAGTGGGTTCGAATCCAGCCCCAGCCAAACTGCAAAAACAAAAAAAACTGTCTGGGCATTGTGGTGGGCACCTGTAGTCCCAGCTACCTGGGAGGCTGAGGCAAGAGAATCGCCTAAGCCCAAGAGCTGGAGGTTGCTGTGAGCTGTAACACCACGGCACTCTACTGAGGGTGACAAAATAAGACTTTGTCTCTAAATAAAATAAATAAATAAAAAAATAAATAAATTACTACAAACTAACAAACAAAACAATACCCATTCGTCATCTCACAGTTTCTGTAGTTTACAACTCTGGGTGGGCTCAACTGGGTTTTCTGCTAAGGATACAAAGTGAAATCAAGGTATTGGCTCAGCAGGGCTCTTATCTGAAGGTTCGGCTAAAGAATATACTTTCAAGGTCATTCAAGTAATTGGCTGAGTTCAGCTCCTTGCAATTGTATGACTGAAGTTCCCATCATATTGCTTGTGATTGCTTATTGCTTCTGAACTCTAAGGGTCACTTTCAGGTTCTTAAATGCAGCTTCGTCCATCTCAGTGATGGAGAATGTACTTCATGTCAAAATACCTTCATGTTTTGAACCTTTCTGACTACTTCTATTAGCCAGAGAAAACTTTCTGCTTTTAAAGGGCTTATAAGATCAGTTAGGCCTACAAAGATAATTTCCCTATCTTTAGGTCAACAAATTAGTAAGCAAAATCTTATCCACAAAATCCCTTTTGCCATATAACATAGCCAATCTCAGTAGTAACACCAGAAAAGACAGTCAAGAGGACATCTTAAAATTCTGCCTACCACATGGGCCATATAAATACTTATCTTTGTTGTTTTTATAAGTAACCCTTTAAAAATGTGAAAAATATTTTCACATTTCAGGCCTCACAATAATAGGTTACATATCAGATTTGATTCATAAGCCATAGCTTGCCAACACTAGTCAAGACCAGTACCTGCAGTACTTGTTAGAATATACTTTGCTGGGCCACATCCTCAGAGCTGTTTTATTCAGTAATTTGGGGAGAGGGATTGAAAATTTGCACTTTTAGTAAGTTCCTAAATGATGTTGATGTTGCTGATCCAGGCACTACATTTTGAGAATCATCTGTCTATCAGCAACTTAAGGGCCTACGGTTCAACTATGAATTTAGTGTCTTATTCCAGAATGAAACACATCTTCATCATATACTACCTTTGCTGAACAACAACTCACCAAAAGCTATAGTAGACGCTCCATATCCATAGTTGACCACCTCCTTAAGGTGACCTAATTTTCACAGACTGGACATGTATTACATGTATGTATCTGTACAGGAGGCCTAGTTCCCTATGTTGACCACCTCTGTATGTTGACCAGTTTGTTATACTACCTTGGATGGTCAACTTACAGAGGTTCTACTGTGCATGATTTATTTAAACCTAGGCTTTAATTAAGATTTCTACACTTTGAGAATAGAACAACATGTAGATAGCCTCATTATTTCCATAGCTAGCCACTCTTGAGCAGATTAGGCTAATTAAGTATTGTTTGTACAGGTAGGGTTATGTGTATGTTTGTATGCCTGGGAGAGAAAGAATAAGGTCTCATTATTAATAAATAAATAAATCTAACAATATTAATATATGTAACAAGTTGAATAAGAAAACTGGGATAAAGAAAAAAGTAAAGGCTATTCTAGGCAACTGTTACAGGGAGCAATGCAGTACCAAAAATGGATGTGAAAAAGTTACCAAGGTTATACTCGAAGAAACAGTGCCATAAGAACAAAGCTGAGTATAAGAAAAAAGTTCAAGTTACAACAGGGATATATTATGGTAGGGCGGGCAATTGACAATATTCTATAGTAGCTATTGAAGATGGTGTAAGAAAGGTCTAATGCAAATAAATATTAAATTATATGGTTACTTCAGGGTTCTTATTTGATAATATCAAAAGCTAACTGACTCATAAAGTGGAACCACATTTATTAAAGGAATGAGGATGAACAGAGAGTCACATTAATGGCTAACATTCTTAAGAATAAAGTCTAAAATCATACTGCAGAACTGGTCTGGTGAGGAAACTCTGTTGCTGTTCCCACTGGACTCATGTGGTCAAAGACTTCTTTATTGCAAGTGTTATTGGACTAACACCAACATCATTTCTGCACCAGGAAAGCTGTTTTAGAGTTACCGTTGCCTCCAGACACCACATGTGTCCACCATCAACTTCATGGAAAATAGGATATAGCGCAGTGTCTACTTCTTTGTCTACATTGAGGTTTCTTGGAAATGAATATGAGTGGTAGAATTTAGGAAACATAGCTCATACCCTACCTACCAGTGAGACTGGGAAAATCAATTTTATAGCTTGAGGCAGCTGGGACTTCTCCAGACATTACAAAGTTGTTGAAAAGCTATGAAACAGTGAGAAAAACATAGTAAAAGTCCCACAAAATGTCATATATTAAGCATACAAAACTCATCTAAAATTCACACATTCTTCTTACCTACATTCCGCCTCAACATATATATAAGTAGAATCAAAGCATATCAGATATGGACAGGACCTTAACATTAGTCTAAAGATTATTTTCTCATTTGACTAATGAGAAACCTAATGCCAAATTAGATAAATTCACACAGCTTGTTGGTAGAAAGAATTCATGTTTTTCAACTCTTAGTATGTTTTCTATCATGAAGTGATCAAGGCAGCATACCTCAAACTACATCTTTGTCTTAATGTTAAATTTCAGTCTTACCCTCAGGGAAACTTATTGTTTAGTTCCCAGAAAGTCATTTTGGCAATAACTAGTCTTTTTTTCTCTCAGTGTATTGATTCAACCAGTTCCTGAAAACCTAACTATGAAACTAAACTTTGCATGCAAAATTCAACTTTTCTATTATCACCAATGAAAATAACCTATAAACTTTAAAGATATTTTAATTGTAGTTTATAAATTCTTTGGCTATATTGAAGCTTTCCCTTGACCAAAGACTAATATTCTTCCAACAAGAAAAACAACATTAAGTAATTACTCAAAAGCTACTAGAATGTTTAATTATATCTCTTACACATATATTATCTTATAAAATTAAAGCCAAATTACCCAAGTAAACTATCATCATGAGATTTTTCCATATACTTAATATTAAAACTTAAAGAGAATATATATATATACTATTGCTATTACATTTTTTTACTACAAGATGACTGATAGGCAGAATTATGAGCATTAACCTCACAATTTTGGTGTACCAGGTTGTTTTTGGCATAACAGCCAAAACAAGCAATGGGATTTTGAGAAGGTGGAGAAAGAAGAAAAACAAGAGGGAGGAACAATTAAATATACAACCTATTGAATTTGAGAAGTATATAGAAGCAGAGAAAAAATTCTCTCAGAGCAGAAGACAGACAGATTTATTCACATTTAAATGTTAGGTCTTAAAAGCTGTTTATTTATCACGTTTTCAGTTTAGTGAAGACTCCTCAGAAATTTATTGTTCTGGCTAGCAAAAAAAAGTTTGGCCAACATATGTAATACAGATGCATATAAACATTACTTAGTTTGACCAAGAGATAAGACCATCTTATTTTCTATGGCTTCATTTTCTTTGTGAAATGAATATAATTAAAAACGAATTGGGAAAAGGTAACTTAAAGTAAATAAAGCAATACAAAATACATACCTCTTGATGATACATTCTTTCTCTTCTAATTTAAATCAGTTATTTTTATGTAACAGAGTATTTTCCACAGAATAACTAGTGATCACTCAGAACAAATGAGAAAAGTTTAAAAATCATGTTACTAATTAAAAATTCTTCAATTTTATGAAAAGTTTGTCATTTTCCCCTTGAAATAGTGCCTGCACTTTATTTTTTCTCTCTTTTTATAAACTACTGATATCATTCCCAAAACTGATAATCCCAAAATATTTAAAGGATAACATGTTATTAATTTTCCCAGTAAAGGTTAAACTTTATCCTATAAACCCATGTGACTTACCATCATCTTTTTGTATTTAAAGATGCTAAAAACTTCTAGTTAAAATGGTATGGTTCAATTTATTCAAAAGTCCTACAAGACCAAATGCTGCCTGATGTACCAATAATGAGATACTAAAATTAAGCTTATACATTTAAAAGCTTAAAAACAAACCTATTACATTGTGAATCATGGGAATTTGGGGGAAAAAACTCTGAAATATTATATCTTTATTTTAAAATATAAATATATTCTAAAATCTGTATATTTATATCTAAAAATGTTTTTTATTCAATATAATAGAGAGGAACAAATATAAATCTTGATTTACACTTCTAGCATATCACAGATTTTCTCATAATCTAAATAACTATGTGGCACAATGCATCTCCCTGGTAAAAATAAACAATACAGTCATTTCTCGCCTGTGAGTTGCAATGCCTTGTGGGAATTTAGCTAAAAATATAGAAAGAGATTTACAGGTGATTATAGACTGGAAGAACAATGAGAAAAGAAGGAGCCAGCTCAAAGCACTAAGCTTAAGCGTTCTCCTAGATATACTTCAAAATCTTTTTAAAAGGATAGAAAGTATAATCAAGCTAGATTTTCTCTTTTTGAACTTTCAAAATAATGTCAAAGCAGTGTTAGAGAGAGAACCAGTCATGACCGAGGCAGCAGTACATATTCTGCATAAGAAAATAATTTCTGCAATATAGCCAGTAAGATACAGGACTAGATAGTTCTTTTATTTATTTATTTTTAAGCTAGTTCTTAACATATTATACAGTTTTACCCTGGAAACAAAATAATAAATTCTATAAGGAGTTTGGATGATGTTATAATCAACCATTTAATAACTGTTCAACAAAAGATCAAATATGGAAGACCCTGGGCTAGAACTTTGTGAAGGAGAAAATAAAATACATAAAATAAATCATGAATCATCCTCAGAAGCAATTTTTATAGATAAGAGAAAATTATACCTACCTATCCAGGGCTTAGAAATTATTGTAAAGGTATGCTTATTATGTAAAAAATAGACTGAGAAAGTTGTTGAGTTGATTATAGATTTTTAAAATGTGTATTTATATATCACGAACTTAAGTTGTGTTTAGGCCCTTGATGAGATACTCACAGAATGATTGTAAGAAGGTTCCAATATCACAGGCAATGACATTTTCCCTTGAAGATTCAATTTTGTTAAATAAAAAATCTTTTCCCCCACAATCTTTTCTTTTTTCATGCGATGTACACCATACAGTCTAAACCGAACTGCGTAATTTCCAATCATCTCAGATTCAACATGATTAAATTTAAATGTTTCTGTGAAGACAGGGCATGGTCCTCTCTGGATGCTGGTTTTTGCTCTCTGTTTCTTTATAGGTAGAAGAACAAGGTGTACTTGCCATGAGTTGCCACCTGTCCTGTTATAAGTTGGGATGTCTGTGACAGCTGTCACTGTTACCAGAAGCTTCTGTTCTTGTGAGTCATAGTCAAAAGTCACATCCAGTGTACCATATTTAGCTTCTGGCTCAGGATCAAAAGGTTTAGGAAGCTGTGAAGATGATCCTTGAGCTGACATATCCTAAGAAAAGCAAATTTAAATGCTTTCAGTTTTTAACGCTATTCTTTAATCTCACATGTAAATAAATACTTGATATTTCTTTACAAGGATAATGTAAAAAATAATTTTCATTTGCTGCCCCAAAGGAAAGTAATACAAATAATAATTAACAATCAACTACAATCAAAAGTTACCCTATAGGACCAGAAAAGTATAGCTGTAAATTAAACTCAAAAACATTATAATAGACACATTTAGAATTTAATATTCGTCATCACAATTTTTATTTATTTATTTATTTTTTGAGACAGAGCCTCAAGCTGTCACCCTGGATAGAGTGCCGTGACATCACAGCTCCCAGCAATCTCCGATTCCTGGAGTCAAGCTAGCCTCCTGCCTCCACCTCCCTAGTAGCTGGGACTACAGGCGCCCACCACAACGCCAAGCCATTTTTTGGTTGCAGCCGTCATTGTTTGGCGGGCCTGGGCTGGATTCGAACCTGCCAGCTCAGGTGTACGTGGCTGGCGCCTTAGCTGCTTGAGCCACAGGCGCCAAGCCGTCATCACAATTTTTAGAAAGTTAAATGTGCTTTTACAAATGAGAATTTAAAATATATACTTTAATGTATATCTCTGTTCTGGAGAAACTACTAAATATTACTTTCAACCTTATAAACAATAAATTGGACACTTCAATATTACTCTAAAGAGAAAGGGCACATAAGTAAAAGTATAACACTATTGAAAAATTTGGCTCCATTTTCAGGGTTTGTTCTAAAAATTTCCCATATAATTATACAATATAAAGGTATTTAGACTTAAAAAATCAGTAGAAATGTAAAATATGAAAGTATAAACATAAAGGCCTTAAGATATTTGCAGCTAAATATTTACTCAGCACATATTTATGAAGACTATATTTACTACACAGTAATTTAAGCTGTATTTACTTTGATTTTTAACCAGAATTAAAAACAATATATTGTCTATGATCAATTACTACCGAGAATGGCAGAATACATTTCAAAAATTTAAGAGAGATTAACACAGTAAATTTTTACTGTGAAATGAAAGAGAAACTGTACCCATTTCACCGATAATTGTCTCAAATTCCAGACAGTGTAAGTACAATGTAATGAGGGTTTCAGCTAGTTACTGACAATGCCAAACCCAGATCTCTAACATTTTAACTATACCTCTTTGCCCCTTCTGGTGTTTTAATAAATCTTAAATGATTTTCAATTTAAAATGTGGACCAATTTTAAAAATTTGTATAATTTTCTAAACTTTGATTTAGTGCCCACTGTGGCAGTGAATACTAAACTTCAGTCTTTACTTTTCCATTTACTTAAAAAATATTCCCTCAGTTTTAGCCAGAAATACAAGAGAATATACTTCAGAGCCTTTCTTATAGCTAATAAATACGAATAAGTGACTTAGCTGTGGCCAATAGGAGGCAAACAGAATTTATGTGTAAAACATCCAGATCAGGTTTATATAAGAAATTATGTCTCTCTCTCTTTCTCTCTCCCCACAAGCAGATACATAGAAAGGATAGCTGGGTCAGTCAGCTTGGACCATGTGGACTAAGACGATAATACCCAAAGGGATGGCAGAGTAACAGAAGAGAAGAAAGTGGGCTCCTGAATGATGCTATAGAGCAAAGCCACCTACTCACCTGGGACTGTAGTTAAACAAAAGAAATAAGTTTCTGTGTCTCTTAGCTATTGTATTTCATGGCAGTGGGGTCTCTTTTTTTATAGCAGCTTAACATGCACTCTAATTATTGCACTTGCTCTGTACTAGGCCCTACCTTAGCTTGGGAGAGTTCTTCCTTTTACAGAAGAGAATGAAAAGGACATAAGTCTTTGATCTTATAAATCTTACAAGCTAGTTGGTATCATATATGGTAAAAAGGATGATAAATGAGAAAAATACTTGGATAGAGGGAGCAAACTCTCATAGGATTCATTTTTCTAATGCAGTATAAGAAAACCATAGTAAATGTATTCTTACTGTTTAAAAGAAACACACAATTCAGTGCAAAATATTTTAATGTATACCACTTCATCATTGGTAACTGAAGGTTATTATTTATTATATGGGTTTGGTATTTTAATTAAATATTTTCAAAAACAGTGTCATGATAGCTAATATTTTCTGTCATAAATTTTTATAAGGTCCTAGATAGTTGTTTCTGAATTTTATTTTCTCTTGTTGCCTCCCTAATTTATTTACTTCTGAGCATATTAATAATTATTGTAAATTCCAAGTTTAAAAGGGTGGGGCTTTTACAGACAAAAGGTACTATGTGCTTTTTGCCAATAGGGAATAAGAAAATAATCCTTCCTCTCAAGGTATCTGAATCAAGTTTTAAAAAGCCTTTAGCTAGCAACAAGTCATCAACAGTGTATGAATTCCTTGCCATGGAATTCTTGTGAACCCTCTTCTCTCTCATTTCCATCATGTATGTGGATAGGATCTAAGATAGCTATAGCTTATATTAAACCAAGGGGAAAGTAAAAATTTTCCATTTGACACATAATATCTATTACAAAGATGCAAAATAAATTGGAGAAAAATAAATTTTATACTAGCATAGGCTATCAGCATTCTCCATCTAAATATTTATGTAATATGCACTGCTATATTGTTTGAATATATTTAGTGTTGCTATAAAAGACACAAACAAGTAGGAAGGAGGAAATTCCAAAGGAATTTTACAGATAGCAAGTTAGCAACTTCTGAAATATGGGCAAGACTCACAGCGTGTGTTAACTACAGATAATGAGAAAGGAAGTAGCTTGTGAGATGTAGGCAGAATTCAGATTATACATTAAATACAGACAGTTACCAAGTTAGTAACCTTTAAGATATCCCCCAAATAGATGGACTAAATGCAAAATTCCAAGAGACAAACAAGTGTCACCTACAGAAAGATGAAAAGCCCATGCTGTAACAACCATGCAGCTCTGGCTGACAGCTTTGTCGCCCATGTTCTACTTAAGAAATGCAGACAGAGGCTAAAACTACCATCTGCCTCATAGGCTAATTAGCAAGATATGCTTGCCCCTACATCTCTCCCATAAAACAAGCGTGCGCAGTTGGCTCTTGGTACTCTTGTTCAAGGCTCAACTCCAGTCTTTGTTACCACATCATACATAGGGATACTGACAGAACAGAGACAGTGAGACAGAATGTATGGGAAACTGCATAAACCAGGACTCACACAGTGTGGCCTTGCTACTGAGACCCACTACTGGGCATCCTGTCCCTAGGAGTGTTAATTTATCTTATCTTGCTCCTCTTAGTTCTTGTCTTGCTACTGAGACCCACTACTGGCATCCTGTCCCTAGGAGCGTTGATCTATCTTATCTTGCTCCTCTTAGTTCTTGTCTTGTGTTTAAAATAGACTAATTAACATCTGAGCACTTTGTGATTCCTCTCAGAGAGCTTGGCTCGTGATTTGCTTGGAGGGTACCACTTCATCCAAGTATTTTCCCACACAGCAATTGAGTTCAAGAATTGTAATACAATATAGTTGTTAAGAGTACTGTTTTGGAGTCAAATAGACCTGGGTTTGAATTATAGTTCCACTATTTAAGAACTGCCTGTATTAGGGCTAATAAATAGCTTAACTCTCTGAATCTTAACATTTTCATTCATAAAATGAGATTAATAACTTCCTGAAGACATGGTTGTTAAAATTAAATGAGCTAACTATGTATAAAGCACATACCAAAATTCCTGGCACAACTGGTAAGAGTTATTATTTTGTTAACTTTATAATCCAGGTTTCATTGTTAATTTGTTAGCCATCCATATAGTTTGCAAAACTACAAAGCAGCTGTCTCAAATTGGTTTAGGTGATAGAACACAAAGAAACATTCATCATGGAAAAATCATAAAATATTAATATAGAATATATAACTTAAAATATTAATATAGAATATATAAAATATAACAAAATATCAATGTAGAATTCTCTTCTAGATTAAATAATACTAGAAATAATAGGTATGAAGAGGTTTTAAAAATACAGAAAAAAAACCCCTAAAATTAAGGAAATTCTATTCACAGCTTAATTATTGTGTATACTAGAAAACTACCTCTGTTACTTAATTTTGGCTGCAGATCAGAAAATTCACCTTTTAAGAATGTGGACATAGTACGGTATTACTGAATGTTGTCTAGAAAAAAGTTATAAAAACCTACAGTCTAAATAAAACTTGAAAAGAAAGCAAATCCTAAAAATAAATACTACCTTATGAAAACCTCTAGATTACCTTTATAGATTTCATCACTATGGAAAGAATAAAACATTTTTAGAACACAGCAATACATCAAACCTGCAACAGAATTATTTTTCTTATCATTTTCACATTTCTGCTAAAAAAAAGTGCTTAAAACTCAACCAATCATTCTGAATTCATGAAGACATGAATTCAAATTTCATTAGTAAAGTTGACCATCATTTATGCCTTGTATATTCTATGATATGAAGATACTGTGAGATTATTTTGAAATACTTATGAAAAATTAATGACTAACGTCCCAATAGTCCAAAATAAAAAAAAATAAAAAATAAAATAAATCCAAAATAAAATAAATAAACATAACATAAATAGTAACCCCAAGATGAAAGGAATAAATAATTAAAGTTGCCTTATATAGAATGTTAAACAGAAAACCATCTTTAGCTATCCATGTCCCTTTGGTGGCAGGGATGGACGGGGTACCTGAAGACTAGTTGGGACAGACCTGATAAGTTTGTGGACAAAGATTAAATTAAGGATGGATAGTGGTACCATAAGCAATAAAGGAATAAGACAGTGATAAAAATCAATTCTTTTTACCAAGAGGAAAAGCAAAGGATTATCACCTTCCAAATAATATTCATTTTTAAACTTCAATTTATGTGCTTTTACTTACTTCAGGACTCAGGACTGCAGTGCTATCACTTGGGACATCTTCTTCATATCCTTTATTATGAAAACTTCCTATTTCATGACCTGTGCTTCCTTCACTTGGGCACTTGTTATACGAACATCTTGGACTGTTGCTGCAGTGGGAATATTCACATTTACCATCCCCAATTTCTGAGGGTGTACAAGAAAGATGGGGAGAACCACTGTCATCTTGATATGGTGGTGGCTGCAGCTCATCCAGTGGGGGTGTTCTTCTCATTCTCTGAATGCAGTTTCCTGATAATGAGTAAAATCTGGTCACTGTTTCCAATTAGTTCCAACATGCAGTACAGTTATTGTAAATAACTTTAAAAAACTATATTAAAGAATTTGTGGCAATATAATTATTGTATTAACTGAAGGGTTCTCTTCTTCCTAGTTCAATCAGAAATAAAATCATCTGGTTCCCCACTCTCCTCTCCTCCTGCATAATAAAATTAGGAAAAATAAAAGTCAAATGCTGAGAGATCTTATTACAGACCATAAAAATGAGAGTGGCAAGTATCACTTAAATAGCTAATTTATGTAGTTCTCTCTCACAAAAATCCTTTAGCATACATACTTTAACTATTCCCTTTTGATCTATGGCCTCTCGAGCAAATGGAATAAAAATATGGTAGGTAAAAAAACATAAAAAAACCTCATCTATTTTCCTCAGTTCCTGAGATGAACAATCAGCTAGCAGTGTCAGAACTGTTTTTCTACATATATCCTGGATCCAGAATGTTAAAATGAGGCACACTGTTAATCAGGCCCCATCTTTGTTTGCTACCCTCCATCAATCAGCAAAGACTGGATGCTGTATTGTCTCTTTTCATGCATGCTTCATCCCACTCTGCATCTTTATCTGTATTCCTTCTAAAGCATGATTTCACTTTGTCTACAAAAAGCATCACCTCTAGCAGAAAAGCACATTTTCTTTCACTGTTAAACTGTCCTTTTAATTTTTACCTCAATGATTTATTGTAATGATTGAGAATTAACATATCTGTGAACAATGGATGCTGAGGGCTGGCGGGATAAAGAAATAAAGTCCAGTACATAATTTAAGAACAGTTAAGTCTATGCAGATAAATCCTAAATGCAAATCAGATATTAAACACTGTTTATTTTTTTCTTTGAATGAACTGTGCTATCTCCTTTTTCAGAAGGGACCCTGAAAAGGGTAGTTTTATTATAATTGGTATGGAGTTCAGTTTAATAGTTCCTGGGTTCTTGCTAAGAGAGAAGCTTTAAGAATTATGAGCCTCACTTAAAAATTACCACAATGAAAATAAATTAAAAAATAAAAAAAATCACCACAATGCCTGGTTCAAATGAAAAATAATAATTTGTATTAACTTAGCACAAATGTACATGTTTATCAGAAGTCCTAATTTTGGTAAAAATCCGTACATTTTCAGTACAGACATAACCATCAATTTTTTCCCAAATATTTTCTGTCTGTGGTTGGTTGAATCCATGGTCTCAGAACATAGGGATACAGAGGACTGGCTGTACTAACTTAAGTCTATAAAACAGAAGCAAAAAGCAAAAAAGTTACGGAATTAACACAGTTGAAGCTAAATTAAAGATAGACTAGACCCCCTGCAAGTAGTAGCCCAAAGCCCACAACATCCCAGAATAACAGACAAGTGGCTTTACCTGATTGTCTAGCACAGTAGTTCTCAACCTCCCTAATGCCGCAATCCTTTAATACAGTTCCTCATGTTGTGGTGACCCCCAACCATTAAATTATTTTCCTTGCTACTTCATAACTGTAATGTTGCTACTGTTATAAATAGTAATATAAATATCTGATATGCAGGATGTATTTAGGTGACCCCTGTGAAAGGGTTGTTCGACCCCCAAAGGGGTTGGGACCCATAGGTTGAGAACCGCTGGTCTAGCATAATCCATTTATGTGGGGTAGGTAAGCAAGCGTGGCTGGCACCGTTGTTAGGCTAACTTGAGCCCATTCATAACCTCTTTGTTGCTCAAGCAGCATTCCAATTAGGGGTTGCTAATGAGATCCATGCAGAAGATTTCAGAGTGGGGCTTCTGGCAAAGCTTTTCTTTTCCTGACAAAAGCAGGCTGAGTCAACTGGCATACCCCTTTGTCCCTGAGCCTTCCCCTTTCCTCCTACTTGGAGGGGTAGCAGCGACCTTCTGACCATCAAGTAACAAACATGAGAATGACAACTAAGGATGGAGAAGCAGAAAAATGGAGTTTTGGTATTTGAAATTACTAAGTAGATATCTCCAAAAGTCTTGATACCTAAGACAAATAATTTCCTGATTATTAAGAAAAAACAAACCCCGATTTTCTATTGTTTCTAAATACATTCTCAACTGATAGTTTAGAAACCATTAAACCACAATCCCCTTTTCATTAAAAAATATATATTTAATCACCCTTTGTATTAATTTAAATAATAATTCCTAAATACATGGAGCCAATTAAAAATTTCCCAATGTAGTGGTTCTAGAAGTTAGCATACTTTCATTTCCTTTACTTTTTATCTTAGAAGAGAGGTGGTCTTTCCTAAAGTCTCCAAGCCTATTACCTCAGAGATCTCATTGGACAAAACCGGCTTAAATGTCTACTCCTAAATCCACCACTGGTAGGAGAAATGGTATTAGAATAATTGGCTCAGATCAGTCAGTCAGTAAAATCTGAACCTGGGCATGGGGTCAGCTTCTCTGTTCACATTATCTGTATAGAAAAGAGTCAATACCTGAACAATGCAGGGTCCAGGAGTGAGGATGAAAAAGAAAGGATATTGGCTGGAAAACAAACATGATTCAGTTTTTGCCTTCCTTATCCTTCAAATTGGCAATCTAACCTCAGTTTTCATCTTGATTATTTTTTCTCTGGTTCTTTTTCCCCCCTCAATAGCTATTCTGCTATAATAATCTTTTTCTGAAGATCCTTTTGATGTACCAGCACAGTGTAATTTCTGCCTGGTAATAATGTTATACCTTAATTCCTCTGGTTTACTTTTTCACATTAGGTCCCTCCCTACCTGTCAGCCAACTATTGTATTTCCACAGCTGAGCTCCAATCATCTGGCTTTTGTTTAGATTTAGTGTAGCTGTTGTTCCAGAGACCAAGGCACAAGTTACGTATGATAGATTTGTGATATTTAAAGATGCTTAAGTAGGCTGAATGGACAGACCTCAGTACTGTTTTCTAGATTTGAGAGAAACAATGTTAAAGCTATATGAGTTGGAATATATAATTTATTTTAGCCACACCATATCCACAAAGTTTTGAAAATAATAATACCACTCATTTATCTTTACCTTCCATTTTACTTTTATATTTTAGTTTTTAAAGTGAAAAATTGGCAAATGTAGGTAGAATACAAATTTCCTTAAAATATATAGTTATGAAGATTTCTACTTTTAAACTTTTGCAACAATCTCTTTTTATCCTAATTGGCAACTACTTTATGATGTCTCTACAGTGCAGGCAGTGTAGTTTATATACTATTTATACAGTGTCCATGTGGTATAGTTTGATATAGGAAAAACTTTAAGACAATTGTTTTTATAAAGTAACATAATTTATATTATTATTATTAAATTACATTATAAACAGCAACCTTAGAGATAAATTTATGCTGAGATTATCAAACACTAAAATGCTGATGGTTCCCTCTTTTTATTCCTGAAACTAATAATTTGTGTCATCTCTCTTTTCCTTCCTTAATAGTCTCTTCTAGCAGTTTATTAATTTTATTAGTGTTTTCGATGAATTTTACTTTATTTTTTAATTTTACTCCCATTATCTTAGTTCAGGGGTGTTCAGTCTTTTTTTCTTTCTGCTGCACGTTGGAAGAGAAAGAGTTGTTTTGGGACACACAGTAAATATACTTATGAAAGCTGATTAGCAAATAAAAAGTCTATGCATACTTTCCTTGATAAATGACACTTCGGATAAAGAAAAAAAGTCCTCACAAAATCAGCATGCCACCTTTTGGATAGCCCTGCTTTACTACCTAATTTTATATCCTTATTTTATGGAAATGGTATATCCATAAAAGGATTTAGGCATGGATATGTTTTAAGTATTTTAATTTACTATCTGAATATTGCATGGCACCCAGAATACAAGACAAAGTATTTTTTTACCCTAGAAAAAATACCGTGTATACAGACACAGAACATGACCTGTAGTTCTTTTTTTTTTTTTAATTATTTTTTATTGAGTCATAACTGTGTACAATGATTCAAGCTTGGAGTACAGTGTGCGGGCTTCCCATACAATCAGAGATATTTTTATCCACCTGATTAATGTAACATTCATGATATTTTCTC
>CAUYRH010062721.1:0-77095 GCA_963574655.1 Perodicticus potto | reverse complement strand
AATGTCTTCATACAATAACTAAGAAAATGCCATGAAGGGTATGTTAAACAGTTTGATGAAAACATTTCAGATTGTATATGAAACCAGCACATTGTACCCCTTGATTGCACTAATGTACGCAGCTATGATTTAATAAAAAAACAAAGAAAAGAAAATTTTTGTATTAAATTCCTTGAATAAAGTGGAAACGGAATAAAAGGAAAAGGTAACATTACCTGCTGAAGTGAGGGCCTGTCTTATGGACTTTCAAAGTCCATTTATTTGATTTATTTATTTTTATTAAGTCATATATACATAGATCATGAATACATTTATGCCTTTGTGGGATTCAATGTGTTGATGATTTGCTCAAAGTCCATTTAGAGCACATGGTAGCTATTCCCTGCCTTCGTGACCATCAGGCCTGCCCAAATGCTAGCTGCAGAGGAAAACACCCTTTCCACAGCCAAGTTGGAAGAGTTGTAAGGGGATCTGTAGTAAGACTGCAGGAATTCATGAAGGTCACCCTGACATGGAAGGGGAAAGCTGATTTTTCTCCAATGCACAGCAATTAAAAGCTCATCCCTGGAGGAAGCTAAGGGGTGGGGTTATAAATATTTTTTCCACATCTGTACACAATCCTTTAACCCGGGTAACTGCTCAATTGGGAGTATATATTTACCTTGGATATGGGAACCAGGAAGAAAACAGTTCTTGCCATGGCTCTCATGTTAGCCCAGACTTCAGCGTTCACAGCTCTGTATCTTCCTTTGATCTCCTCTGTTCCTTTGGATTTATTCTAGGTAAATAATCACAGGTTAATGGAAGATAAACTATAAGTTTGTTTACTGCACCAATGTTTGAATTTTGAAAATCTGGAAACAATTTAAATGTCCAACCATGGAGGATGAAATTACATCAGTGGTTTTTAAACTCAGATAATGAATTAATTAATAAAACTAGAGGAATGATCAATAAGCATGACATCTTTAACTTTTCCTAATAAGTACTATAAAAAGCTAATAAAAATACTATTTTCTCATTAAAGAAAGTATATTTTAACATCAAACACTGAGAGAATACCATCAGAATAAAGCCATTCCCACCAGAGAAAGGACTATTAACAACCTCCACCAACCTACAGCAGGGGAAAAAAGAGGTCCGTTAGTGAGACAAATGGTGAAATCTGAATAAAGCCTATAGATTAGCATTAATATTAAATATTAACATTTGAGGAATATGGGAGAAGAGTATATAGAATTTGTTGTGCTATTTTTCCATCTCTTTTATAAATTTGACATTATTTCATAATATGAAGTTAAAAATATGCCTATTGAATTTTCATTAAAATGCAGAAATATTACTACTAAGTGGTGTGAGATGCCATTGTGGTGGTATTTTTCTTGACATGAATTTGTCGTGCAACATCTCATAGTACACACCATCCAACTTTTTTTCTTTAATTAACGAAACCACTTCCAAAGCAATATGTTAAAGAAAGGGAAACAACCACTGAGACTGTATCACTTCATGTGTGGACTTTTGGCACATCGAGCAAAGCAAGGAAGGGCTGGGGACCAGTGTCTGCTCTGACTCATTGCCTAAGAACCTGGAATAGGGTTGGCAGTAGCAAGCCTGAGGCCTGTCTCAGGGTAGCTGGAGACTTACTGCTCAGAGCCCACTCACGTGGAAGGCCAAATCCTTATCTCCCAACACAAAGCAGGAACTTCCTTTGAGATGGGGCCACCTGCTATTTGACAGACAATGAAACAGAGCGCACACACGCATACAATGAAAACTCACATGGCAGTGAGTTAGTGGACACTCGGGTATGTTGACTTCTGGCATGCACACTTGGCAGATTACTTATGACGACACCTCTTTGCTTCCTCCTATGCTGCACAAGCCATCCAGATTAATCTCTCTAAAACATTTCTTGGCCCATACCTACATTACTAAAAGTAAAAAAAAAAAAGAGTCCTAAACCCAACATCTGAGGTCTTGCACTCTGGCCCAATTCTCATTTCAAATTGTTTGTCTCTTGATTGAAAGCCTCCATTGCAAAAAAAAAAAAAAAAAAAGCTAGCCTACAGATTCACATACCTGAACACAGCACATACATTTCTACTCCAGACCATGGCTCCTGCTATGTCCTGTGCCTGGTATGCCCTTTTCTGCTATTTTTTCCAACTGGCAAATGCCTATCGATTTTTATCTTCAAGGGAGTATATTCAGGACAAGGGACTAAATTCATACCGAGAACTTATGGTTCATAGATTTCTCTGCATTTTAATGGATAATTTATAGAACCAAAGGAATGAAGAGCAAATGATGGAATTTCAAGCAATCTGACTAGAATAATAGATACATTTTGGAGTAGAAACAATCATTCCATAGCAACTTAGTACTTCACACCTGGCAAATTTTATTGACATCAAGGCCACTCCACCCACCTCTAATCCAACTTGTTGTCAACATTATCATTGGAACAGAATAAACAATCAGCCCTTTCTCCATTATACAATTTGTAATCCAAATTGCCTAATCCAGAATCTCCAGGCAGGCAAACTCAATCCTCAATTTTCCTCAATCCTTTCCTTCCTATTTCCTTCTTGGTTCACCTGTAGAGAAATAACGTGTTAAGAGAAATACATTCTAGACACCAGTGAAAACAAAGACATTATTTTGCATATGGTGAAGCCCCTCCTAGAAAAGGAAAGTAACTGTCCAAAGCCCCGTGGTGATAATATTCAGTCTGCAAGCTCCTGAAGGACTGTTTGTCTTGCTCAATAAATATTGAACGAATAAATAGAAGCTGAACTGAATCTAACATTGGTTTCTCTTCCCCTCACCATCAGTCCCCTGCCCTTCCATAGCCTTGGATTAGTGAGCCTATGTCCGTGTCCTCTGTTTTATTCTAAATTTGTGTTTAATTCATCTTTGTCTTTCTCCCAATATTTAATAAATGGATTTTAAAAGATTTTCAGTAAAGGTTTATTCAATGAATAAACAAACAAATACCCATAATGCAAACTTAAAAGAGATTGGTCAGCTTTTTTTCCTGGTGTATAGTGATTGTTTCACTACAATAATCTTTCTCAACTGCACAATTGTATGACTATGGTATCCACATAATGATGCTAAAGTAGGTTTAAATGTTATTTCTTGCAGTATCTTTCATGACCTCCCCAGATGGCGTTAAAGTTCTCTTTCTCTAATACAGTACCTGGCTTGCAGCAAGTGCCCACTAAGTATTTCTTATTCAGATGCTATGGGTAGTATCTTGTCATGTTGTACATTTCTCTATTACACATTGTACCCCTACTTACGTGCTCGCACAGCTGTGCTGGTTCATGGAGGAAACATGTCATATTCAACTTCACGTTCCCAACATCTAATATTAAACCTAACATATGGTGGCACTCTAATGTTTTGTGAATGAATGCCTGAACAGTTTTGAAGTTAAATATGTTAATATTAGTTTAATACCTTAAAATATGTATATAGAAGGGTTTTTGCTAGGGAAGAGGACCTATGAAATCAGTAGAAATTTGATTTTGTTGTTGTTATTGTTTAAATGATTGGCCATTTGCTTGGTTGTGCTGTCAGGACGACGTCAATTAATCTCTCCAGACATTTGCTTGCTTCTCATTTGCCCTTCAGAGCCACCATTTTCATTGGTCATTCTTTAATCCAAGAGCTAAACTCCAAATTCCTTTTATCACATTTTGTAATCATTAGCAGAAAGGCTCTGTGAAACTAAGTATCTAATCCACCAACCTTCTCAAAATCACACGTTATACCTCTTAGGTAAAAGAGAGCTGAGAAATCATCAGAAAAAAATCAATGAATGAGTTCAGCGGAGATGGGTCACAACAAATTCCTCCCAATTCCAATGCCATTTTTAGCAGGAATTTGTGTTGCCCTAATTCTGCAGATAAAATAAATCTTAATTCAGACGAAGTAAAGGGACAAATAGACGTTAGCGGGGAAATGAGAAGACTCAAAGATGTCACTACTGCTATCTTGAAATATCTGGAAGGTCTAATATGGATGTGGGTCCCTGAGCAGTGCGTGAGGCTCTCAAGAACTAAAATAAAGATGAGTGAAAATTATCAAGACTTGGTTTGATTCATCGTAAGGACAAACTTTCTCTATCAGACAAAAAAGTTTGCAAAAGCAATAGGTTGCCTCAGTGGGTCACTGTCAGTGACAAGGTGACCACTGCAATCAAAACCAATTTAAAAATACTTATTGTGCATTTCCTGGAAGCCAGAAGCTGTATAAAATACTGAAGATACAGGGAACAAATATAGTAGAATTGCTGATCTTAGGGGGACTCATAGAGCAATGGAGAAAGACAGATAAATGAACAAATAAAATATTTTGGGACAAATGCTTTAGATAGGTGGAGGTAATATACAATGGGAACACAGAGAGGAGTAATTAACCGAAGGTTTGAGACAGACTTCAGAGACAGGAAGATATTTAAGTTCAACCTTAAAGCATTACCATATGGAATGTTGGAGAATATTGAAAGTGCTGAAGATCTTGAGGGTATGGGTAAAAAGGAACTTTGGAAGGGATTGTGTTGCTAACTGTATTGTGTTGGTAATTGGATTACCCTATATTTTGCTGTGTAAAATGTGCTCCCATGTATAATGCTCACTCATTTTTATGGCTCAAACTCTCAGGAAAATGTTCCTTGAGAAACTGGCCTGCTCTTGGCCGGGAGAGACATATCGCAGGAGGGCTAACACTCCGCTAATAAATATGCAGATTGCACTGCCCTCCCGCAGCCACCTGCTCTGTGAAGGCTGACCCTTCCTTTTCCTGGGAGCCTTTCCCTCCCTGAGGTGGCTGTGTGGGTAGGTGAAAACTTCTGAGGCCACATGGCCTGCAGGTGGGTGCCTGGGGACCCTGTGGGGCTCCCGGTCCCCTCCATACTGCTGGGTCTCAGGCCTCAGCCCTCTCCCCACATAGCCATGGCCTACCTTGCCAGCTCTGCCACTGTCTCCTCCCCTGAGCACCCACAGGGGTCACTCTGGCCCACTCCCATGGATCCCAGATCCTCCTGGACTGGAGCCTTGTGTACCTGGCAAGCCCAGGAGGGAAAGCACAGTGGCCCTTGTTGGCTTATTGGGCTCCTTGCTCTTGAGCTATACTGCCCAGATGTAATACACATCCCTATTCCTTCCTCAAAAATTTGGGCAAAATGTGTGCATTGTATACGTTATACACTAACACTACAAAACACAGTAACTAACTTTTCCCTTTCTTCCATCCCAAAGATTTTTATCAGTCTTTAGGTTGGATAAAATTCATTTTAAAAAATGCTATCCCTCCAACCCCAGGAATATGGAACAATTAGAGCTAAAATATTTTCTAGTATATAGGGATCCCCTCAATAGTGGAAAGAGGGTCAGCATTTCCTCACGAATTCTCCCATCATTCAGGCTGAATAATTATATGTTCAATATTTGTGGGATTCAAGCCTCTGATTTTTCGTTGCAATATCTCTTGTTCTTTATCTGTAGACAGAGCATTGGCCACAGAGGAGGGTGAGTTTCCTCCATGAAGGACTTATTACTGGACTATAATTCACTTGAGCTTCACTTAGCAGACTCTCATGGGTGACTAACACTTGACCTCTTCACAAATGCAAAGAGTTCTTCATCTTCATCAACCGTAATCGTCCCGCATGATCACTCCGAGGTTAGGAGGAGAACAAGGCTAAAGATTTTCCTTGAATTTCCATAGTGTTTTTGTTAATTTGTTTTGGGCTTTGCCTTCTCCTGCTGGTTCCCTGCCTCCTGCAGGAATTTCTTGGATACATATGCTGGTAAGTTGATTTTAAATGTTAGCTTCATGTCTTTCATTAGTAAAATTGGGTTTAAAATAATTAAATTTAGGAATCCTGATGCTATAATCATTAAATCACCAACATGAAGGGTATCAAAAGGTTTTCAGGCACACTGTTGGAGCCTAGATTGTATTCATCTGAGTTTTTTGAACCATTTTCATCACCTTTAAAAATTTACTTCTCCACTTATGTTCACATAAACTTTTGTAAATGAATGTATGTAACAAATTTTATTTATAATTGTCCCAAACTGGAAACAACCCAAATGCCTGTTGATTATTGAACAGGTTGAACTGTTGGTGAATGGTTAAATAAATGGAAAAATCCATATAAGTGGATTTCTACTTAGCAATAAAAAGGAACAATCTAGTGATAACACACCACAAAACAGACGAATTTCCGGTGTATCATGTTAAGTGTAGGAAAAAATACTCCCCAAAGCAACCTACTCTATGATTACATTTCTATGATGTTCTAGAAAAGAAAAAAATATATATGGGGCTTAAATATAGAGCACTAGATT
Organism: Perodicticus potto; assembly: GCA_963574655.1. NCBI lineage: Eukaryota > Metazoa > Chordata > Mammalia > Primates > Lorisidae > Perodicticus > Perodicticus potto. The sequence continues at coordinate 70,730 of CAUYRH010062721.1, read as the reverse complement.
CTAGGAACTGGGGGTGGGGAGAAGCATTGACTTCAACAAGAAACAGGGGAATGTATATAGTTATGTATTTAGTTTGTGTATACTGTTATGTATTTGGGGGGTGTTGAAACTGTTCTAGTCCTTGACGGTGGTGTTGGTTACATGACTATACGCATTTGTCAAAACTCAGAGAAGTGAATGCTAGAAAAAGGGTGGAAATTTATTGGATGCAAATTATACCTCGATTAGCCTGACTTAAAATAGCAACAATACAAATAAAGCAATCTCTTCCCTTTAATTAGGACTTCAGTCCTTCCTCCATCCTGTTCACATCATCACGCACACTCACTTTGGATCATCCATCGTTGCAGCTTTATTTTCCATTTTCTATGCCTCATACTTGCTTCAGTCTCCCATTCACCAGTCTTTCCCAGTATCTTTGCACTCTGCTTAATGTCTTTTTCTCTTTCCTCAACAATCTCCAAGTATCTAAACTTTACCCATATGTCAAAGTCAACCCAAATGCCACCTTTTCCCTGAGCCGGAGCCTTCTCTGCTTACTCTGGCCAGAAGAGACTCAGTCTCCCCTGAGCGTCTATGATCCTCACATGTCATTCACCAGTGACAATTCCCACTTGTACCCTTGTTACTGATTATGTTCTTATGTCCTGCACAAAGTAGCAAGCATGTCAGATTAAAAAAAAACACAGTACTTATTATTTCATTAAAAATAACAATAAACTCATTACATGCTAAAATAAGTAACATTTTTTTGGAAAAATAACTATTTTCCAAATCAAAACAGATGTAGTGAGAAGAGTGATATTGTTCTATACTTTTGCAATATCTCTTTAATGTCTGGTTTAATTGAGGATGGCTGGATTGTCTCAGCCACTGTTGCATTCAATCTGTTGCAATATTACATGTCATGTAGCCTCTGGAAAACTCCATTGTACATTTGCAATAAAATGAGTGTGAAGGAGGCAAATAATGTGTGAGTATTATTGTGAAATTAGTGTTCTGAAATCAATTAACCTCTTGATATGATCCCAGAGAGCCACAGGGATTCCAGAGACAACATTGACAGTAGAGAACTGATGCTCAAGACTGTCCCTGCTTTTTATATTATTCATTCATTTTTCAAAAAAAATTAATATACTTTATTTTTCAGAGAAGTTTTAGGTTCAGAGCAAAATTGAACAGAAAGTAGAGAATTCCCATACCTATTTCCCCCAACACACACACTCCCCAACTATCAACATCCCACACCATAGTGGGACTCTCCTTATAACTGGTTGCATGGCACATCACTGTAAACTTTACATCAAAGGTCTGTGGACCTTTACATCAAGGTCCATAGATCGTACTATGGTTCGTTCTTGATGTTGTACACACGTTCTGTTGTATGGGTTTTGACAAGGACATAACTATATATATCCCCCGTTGCAGTATCAGACAGATAAGTGTCACTGTCCTAACAATCCGCTGTGCTCTACCTGTTTATCCCTCTTTCCTCTCCCTCCAGCAGCCCCCCTCCACCCCATCTACTCCTGGAAACCACTGTTTCTCTTACTGTCCCCAAAGTTTTGCCTTTCTCAGAATGTCATATAGTTGGAATCATACACATGTAGCCTTTTCAGATTGCTTTCTTTCTCTTTTAAATATGCATTTAAAGTTCCACCATGTCTTTGTATGGCTTGATAGTTGTTTTTTTTTTATTAGCACCAAAGAATATTTCATTATCTGTATGCACCAGGCTTTATGCGTCTATTCACTGACCGAAGGCAATCTTAGTTATTCCAAGTTTTGGCAATTATAAAGAAAACTGCTATAAACATCCATGTGCAGGTTTTTGTATGGACGTAAATTTTTAATTCATTTGGGCAAATACCAAGGAGCACAATTGTTGGATTATATGATAAAAGTTTAGCTTTATAAGAAACTCTAAACTGCCTCCCAATGCCTGTGCCATTTTGCATTCCCACCAGCAAAGAGTAAAAGTTCCTGCAGCTCCACATCCTCACTGGCATTTGGTGTTGTCAGAATTTTGGACTTTGGCCATTCTGATAGGCATGTAGTGGTGTCTCATTGTTGTTTTAGTTATCAGTTTCCCGATGGCACATGATGTTGAACATCTTTTCATAGGCTTCCTTGCCATCTGTACATCTTCTTTGACAAGATGTCTGTTTGGGTCTTTTGCCTATTTTGTAGTCAGCTTGTTCATTTTTTTGTCATTGAGTTTTAAGAGATTTTTTTTTTCTATTTTTCTTTTTTCTTCACGAATCAGGTAAGAAGAAACTTTTTTTGTTTTGGATAGCAGCCCTTTATAAAATATGTCTTATGCAAATATTTCCTACCAGTCTGAGGCTCATCTTCTCATTCTTTGACATTGTCTTTCATAGGACAGAAGTTATTAATGTTAATGAAGTCCAGCTTGTTGGTTACTCCTTTCATGGATCATGCTTTGGGTGTTGTATCTTAAAAGTCATCAGTATGCCCAAGATAACCTAGGTTTTCTTCTACATTATCTTCAAGGAATTTTATGTTTTAGTTTTGCATTTCACATTTAGGTCTATGGTTCACTTTTAGTTAATTTTTGTGAAGAGTATAAGATCTTTGTCTATATTCTTTTGTTTTATATGTGGATGTCTAGTTCCAACACCATTTACTGGAAAGACTATCTCTATACCACTGTATTGCCTTTTCTCCTTTGTCAAAGATTAGTTGACTCCATTTGTGTGGGTCTATTTCTGGGCCCTTTATTCCATCCTGTTGATTCATTTGTCTTTTCTTTCGCCAATACTACACTGTCTTTTTTTTTATTATTATTTTTATTATTAAATCATAGCTGTGTACATTAGTGCAATCAAGGGGTACAATGTGCTGGTTTCATATACAATCTGAAGTATTTTCATCAAACTGATTAACATAGCCTTCATGGCATTTTCTTAGTTTTGTATGAAGACATTTGTATTCTGCATTTAGTAAGGTTCGCCTGTACCCTTCTAAGATGCACTGTAGGTGTGGCCCCACCAATTACCCTCCCTTCACCCTGTCTTGATTACTGTGGACTTGTTGCAAGTCTTGAAGTTTGGTAGCATCAGTCCTCTGACTTTGCTCCTCTATCTCAATATTGAGTTGATTATACTGCATCTTTTCTTCTTTATATAAACTTTAGGATTAGTTTACTGCTATCCTCGCTGAGATTTTGACTGGGACTGTGTTCGATCTATAGACCAGGCTGCAAAGAGCTGACATCTTGAGAAGATTGAGTTTTCCTATGCATGAAGCATGAAATATCTTTCTGCTTAGTTTTTCTTTGATATCTTTCATCAGAGTTCTACAGTTTTCCTTATATAAATCTTGTATTTGTTAGATTTATATATAAATATAAAGCACTCCTCATTTTTGGAGTGCTAACGTAAATGGTACCATGTTTTAAATTTCAAAACATGAAATACTTCCTCTGCTTCTGTCTTCTAGAAGAGATTGTGGAGAATTGGTATGATTTCCTCCTTTATTGCTGGTGTATAGGAAAACAATTAACTTATGTCCTAAATCATTGTTACTTATTAGTTCTAAGAGTTTTTTGGTTGATTTTTTTCTGATTTTCTACATAGATAATCATGTCATCTGTAGACAGTTTTACATCTTTTTTCTCAATCTATATCTATCTTTTATTTTCTTTTGTCTTACTACAATAGTGAGGGCCTTCGGTACAATATATAAAAGCAGTAACAAGATGTTACTTCCTTGCCTTTTTCCTGATCTTAGTAGGAAACTTTTAGTTTCTCACCATTAAGTATGATGTTAACTGTAATATTTTGTATATATTTTCTTTATCAAGTTCAGGAAGTTCTTTTGTATTTTTAGCTTGTTGAGAGCTTTCTTTTTAAATCACAAATGAGTATTGGATTTTTTAAAATGCTTTTTCTGCGTCTATTGATATGACTTGATTTTTATTCTTTAGCCTGTTGTATCTGTAAACTAATGGATTGCTTTAATTTATTTTTAAATGCTTAATCAGCCTCAGATATCTGGAATAAATCTTACTTGGTCATGGTTCATAATTATATTTATACATTGTTGGATTCAATTTGCTAATATTTTCATGAGGATTTTTGCATCTATGTTCATGACAGATATTGGTTCTGTAGTTTTCTTAACTAATGTTTTTGTCAGATTTTGGCATTAGGGTAATGCTGGACTCATACTCATTCAATGAACTCAGAAATACTTCCTCTGCTTCTGTCTTCTAGAAGAGATTGTGGAGAATTGGTATGATTTCCTCCTCAAAAATGCACCAATGAAGAGGGACTTCAGCTAAGACAGTGATTCTCAACCTTCCTAATGCCGCAGCGCTTTAATACAGTTCCTGTGGGTCATGACCTACAGGTTGAGATCTAAGAAATACAATCAGTGTCACCTAATTGTTTGTACTCTCAGTGAATCCCAACTAATAAAAAATAATAATAATAATGAAGAGTAAAAAAAATTAAAAGCAAAAATGTACAAAAATGTACTAATGAACTCACCTTGGCCCATTTTTTAATTTTTTTTATTTTTTGAGACAGAGTCTCACTTCATTACCCTTGGTAGAGTACTGTGGCATCTTAGCTCACAGCACCCTCAAACTCTTGGGTTCAAGTGGTTCTCTTGCCTCAGCCTCCCAGGTAGCTGGGACTGGCCCCATTTTTTTAAACGAAAATTTTACAGAGATAATTGTGGATTTGTATGCAAGTATCAGAAATAATACAGAGAGAACCCATGTAGCATTTACTCAGTTTCTCCCAGTAATAACATCATGCAATACTATGGATCAATATCACAACCAAGATAATGACAATGATACCATCTATCTATCTTACTCAGATTTCCTCAGTTTTGTTTACTTGTACCCATTTGTGGGTGTATCTTTAGTTCTATACAATTTTATCACATGTGTGAGTTTGTTATCCACTACTATACTTCAGATACAGAAAAGTCCAGATTCTTTATTTCTTTCTTCAGCAGTCCAGATATTACATTGCTAAGTGACAAAATCTCAGTAAATATTTATCATAGTGTTCTCTTTGGGGATTTTATTTATTGCAACTCAGGGATGGTTTCTAGGATTCTCTTTGTTCTGTTGTCCCTAGAACTGGCCCAATAGGCCATTGCCAAAAAAAAAAAAAAAAAAAAAAAACTGTAGTTGATGGCTTTTTTCTGCATCAGAGTTGCTGAACTCAGCATCTTGTTCGTGTCGAGTATATGTCACATTTTCACTGTTAGAAACTAATGAACATGACATACTCTCTTCTCCAAGTGAGAGATAACCCTCCTCTAGTAACAGGGCTGAATGGTGGCACTTCACAGCTACAGGGTAAGTATCATGTTCAGTCTGACTTCTGAGAGTCTAAGATCTCACAGTGTCTACAACCATGGATGGTTTGGGGAGAAAAGTACCACCTAATAATATAACTTATTTATTTGTTAAACATTTTGAGAGGTGACTATGTGTCATCTTTAATAGGAAACCCAAGATGAAATGAACAAAGATTTGACCTAAAAGTATTTATATACTAGACAAAGAGATAGGACATATGAACACACTATAAGTAGCTTTCTTTGCCACTACTTCTCAGAGCCCTGTGCCCGAGCCAGGGGAACTTCTCAATCACTAGCCACTCTACTTTCCATGAATTCCCTGCCTCTGCTTTTTTTCACAGTATTTCCTCTGATTGGCCTCCTTTTACCTTTGATGTTCATATTTTACCCCAAACCAAGCTCAAATTCAACTCGTTCATGAAGACGTTCCCGATACTCCTGGATAGGTAATGACTACTCTAAGATCCTTTCTATCTTTAAAATGTCATATTTTGTGTTTGAGTAATTTATATCCATGTCTGAACTCCCTAGAAGAGATGAGCTTTGAAGGCAGGACCTATGTCCACAAAGCTGAAGATCCGGTCATGTCCACAGAATATAATCAGCTGCAATAAGATTCTGAAATAGCACAATTAATTTCCATAATAAGAATTACTTCTGGCTCAGCGCCTGTGGCTCAAGCGGCTAAGGCGCCAGCCATTTACACCTGAGCTGGAGGGTTTGAATCCAGCCCGGCCCACCAAACAACAATGACGGCTGCAACTAAAAAAATGGCCAGGCGTTGTGGCGGGCACCTGTAGTCCCAGCTTCTTGGGAGGCAGAGGCAGGAGACTCGCTTGAGCCCAGGAATTGGAGGTTGCTGTGAGCTATGATGCCACGGCACACTATCCAGGGTGACAGCTTGAGGCTCTGTCTCAAAAAAAAAAATTACTTCTGTCTCCTGATCTACCTTTCTTCACATGAACATTAAAATGCAGTGATGTCATGAACATTTGATATGGACCTTGGAAAATATGAGTCAAAAGTACAGGACAATGTAATATCTTGGGTTTCTTTTTCAGTATTTATTTAATGTTCCTAAGACCTGCAAGTATTCCCAGGTTTTCTGTAGTGAAGATCATCCTTCTAGTTTTTAAACAAAATCCCCCGAGGCATAGAAAGTTTGGACAATATTGTGCCATGGAATGTCAGAGCTGGAAGATATCTTAGGGATCATTCAGTTCAACCCATTTGTTTTAAATATGTGCAAACTGAAGCTTGGAAGAGGGCTAAGGTTTGTCCAAGGTTACAATGTGATCCAGGGGACAAGCAGGACCTAGAACACAGGTTTTCTTGGTGGTTACTTTAGTGTCTGTGTCTATAGACAAGGCCAGGTGGCCACACTGACTGTGCCCTTGCCCAACGCTGTGTCTGAAGATTAGACCTGAATTGAGCCTAGATGATTACAAACATTTCAATGACCATAGAGACTTGCTAAGGAGATCACTTGTTTGGCCTTACTAGAAATTGAGGAACTCTATAACGTCACTAAGAGTCCCAAAGGAAGCACGTAGTGACCAATAAGAGACTACCTCCAGAGACAGCAGCCAGAGGTGAGGGGACTAAGTCGTTAGAACAATGAAGCTGGGAAGAACCTTAGAGAACATGTAAGGAAAATCAGTAGTTTAACATGAGGGAGAGGGTCTTACCTTCCACAAATGCTTTTGCATTGCTATTACTGCCATGCAACACTGGGCAAGACTCTCTCTCTCTATAATACTCAATTGCCAAGTATATAAAACAAATAGGTTGGGTTATACAAGGTACTTTTCCCATCTGATACTTTTTTTTTTAATTTAAAAGTATAGCATTTCCTAGTTTGACAGGCGAGGAAATGAAGGTAGAAAGAGGTTCAGTAACTTGGTCAAGGTCACATAGAGAGTCAATGGCACAGTGGTGACCAGAGGCCTGGCCAGTGTATTATCCACTGCTCCACGTGGCTAGAATCATCCCTTCCCCACTGCACTGTGGCCTTGTGATGAATTGTGCAACTGCTCCTAAAGCTGTTGCAACTGACCTCTTCTCTATCCCATGGGACCACTGGCAGCAGTCATCGGGCTGCCGGAGAGGATTCTGTCCTCTCTCTTCTCTGGAAGTGAAGCATTGCCCAAATAGCTCTTTCTTTCTTCTCCCTGCTGAAATGAAACCAAAATAAAACTATTTAATTTGAGGGGTAGAGGGGCTATAGGAGAGGTGCCCTCAGCTTCTGCTTACTGCAGATCCCAGCACTGCCCATCTTCTCCAGGGGGCAGGTGGGTCCCCTGCCTGTGTCTCTGCAGAGTGAAGCCAGACGACACAAGGCGGCATGCCTGGGAGAAGCGAGACTGTGTGATGATACAGGAAAACTTCATCCAGCACAACGTGGAGATTTACATTCTGTGTGACTTTCAGTCATTTCTGATCCAATCCAGAAACAGGGAAAGGACGTGAACAGAAGAAAAGGCTGTGCTTTAAACCATTATTATGTTGAAGACTTACAGCCTCTTTCGGACCCAGATACAGAAGGCATTTACCTCGCCTGCTTCTTTGCAGTACAGTAGAAAGGCTGTTACGAAAGGCAATTGAAGTGGGCCATCCCTGAATAGTTTTCTAATTGTAACTAGAAAATGTTGTTTTTGTTATCTTGAAGTCATATGTGACCTAGGTCTTCCATTTCTCCCTCAAGAGGAAGCCACGCGGCCTCACAGATCCTTAAGCAGAGAGAACCCTTAATGATAACCGTCAGTTTGGGATGCAACCTGCCCAGGGTCACGTGGAAAGGCAGCAGCAGCAGAGACAAAAACTGCGCACAGATTGCCTGTCGCCCTGTTTCCCCTCTCATTGTTGGAGGAACAAAATGAGGGTAATAAAAAAAAGAGGCTCCAGAGAGCTGTAATGGCTTTTCCTAAGTCATTTTAAAAATAAGCTTCAGATAATCACAAGTTCGAGGTCAGAGGATAATTTAAGGTCATCAGAAGTTGGCCAGATTGGACTCAGGTCCTCCAGAGAATTCCGTCCTTTGGCACACAGAGAGAGCAATGAAGGCCCAGCCAGGCCTGTGATTTGGGCTCAGCTCCAGCCTCCAGCCCCTCTGCAGCGAGGCTCCCATCTGCACGAGGAGCTCTGGAGCAAGTGGGGTCTGTGCTGAACACACGCTTTTAATCAGAGATGTGGGGACCTGGACGGGGCCTCAGACATAATTTAATTCAGTCCTCTCACTTCGCAGATGTAGAGATCGGAGTCCAGATAGAAGGACAGGGCAAGATGTACTTGTACAAGGTCATTTGGCAATTTAGGAGACAACATGATAGAGTGGTGTGGTCACCCGCCTCCAGATCCTGGCCCTGCCACTTATTAGCTAGGAGACCCCAGGTGAGTCGTTTGACCTCCCTGAATATCAATACTCTAGGCCGTACATTGCCTAGATCACAGGATTGTTATGAGAATTAAATGAGATGAAAATGATGAAAGTGACTTGTAAACAGGAAGTGACTCTTTACACCATAATGTTAATTTTAAATTACAATAAAATCCAACCTGATAATAACAGGTTTCTGCATGTCCACCGCATGCCAAGCAAGGGCTTCACAAACATTGTGTCTTTCAATTCATGCAGTGACCTGAGGAGAACTCTCAGCTAACCACACGCGTGGAGCTGGGTTTAAGCCCAGCCATATACACAGCTGTATTTAAACCCCATCTTCTCCCTGGGACTTTCAACCCTGTAATCCAGAAACCTGGATCGAGGATTCTATTCTCAGGACACTCTCAGTTCCCCATCCTAAATCCCTCACTCCCTTCTATCTATTGAGTGGGTGGCTTTTGCCTGTTGAAGCCAGAATGTTTTCCTAGTGTTTGTTTGCACTAGGAGATGGCGTAGAATGTGGCATAAAGAAAATGCTCAAAGAATTGACAACATAAACATATAAAGTAAAAAGCAACCTGGTGGATGAATTAATGTTTCTTTTTCTTTTTTAAAAAAAAAAATCATTTTATCCAAGGATAATTGAGTTAAAAGGATCTTTGATTGATGTCCAGAATCTATTAACTTTTTGCTCAGCTGAGAGGTATGTAGGGATATTACAAGATAACTAAGCCATACAGAAAAACCTCAGTTTTTTAATGTTTCCAAAGAGAAAGTTGAATCTGCAGGATACAAAAGGACATTTGCCCAGAGCTGTTCCTGCCAGCTTCCATAAACACCTGCTCTGAGTGCTGTTCACCAGACTGATTGATCTGCCCGGGTATAATCTCAGGACCTTTTCTACTATGCCCTCGTTCTATCACTGGCTTAACACACTCCTCGGTTAGATGATGGGATCTTCCTGGTATTTTCTCAGCCTCTCTTCACAAAGGAACGTGTCTATCAATAAAGACTATGGTTTACAAGTAACATCCTTGGTGCAGAAATAGCCGGCCCCCCTTCCCAGGGTCTGAGACCCTCACTCCCCCTGTGACGGCTGCGGCCTCTCCTCCTTGTAGCAGATGGCCGCACCTCGTGCTCTTCTGAAAACTTTCCACTTCTGGCAAAAGGCGGGATCTGAGTCTCCTCCCTATGAATCTGGGCAGGGTTGTGACTTGTAATCATTCTAATGCAGTGCAAGAGACGCTGGGTGATTACTGAAGGTATGTGATAAAGGCAATGGTGCCGTGTCCTCCTTGTTCTCCAGAGTACCCACAAGCCTTGAGCTGCCAAGTAAGCAGTCCAGCTACCCCGAGGCTGCCATGCTGTGAGGAAACCCAGCGTGGTCCATGCAGGGCATCACGTGGAGGGACTCAGAGGTGTCTGGCCAGCCCCCGGCTGCTCCTGCCCTCCTCCCTAACTTTTCCAGCTCCAGCTGTTGTTTGCAAGCGAATGAGAGCCCCTGAGCCAGAAATAGCCAGCCTAGTCCCTCCTGAATTCTTAACTCACAATTTAAGCTACTGAGTTTGGGGGCATTTTGTTCCAATAGCAATTTTCTCCATTCTGCCGCTGTGCCTGGTCACAACAGCACAGACACATGCCAGCACGTCCACAGTTTCCAGGGAACACTCAGCCATGTTTGTTTGCTCTGTTATTTGTTAACCATAATGCACCCCAGCTCCAGAAGTGAGAACTCCGTATCCGGGAGGTTCTCTAGTCCTACCCTGGGTGAAAGTCTTTAAGAAGGACACAACTCCTCATTTCTACCTTTCTTCCTCTGTTAAAGGGGAATATGAATGCCTTCCCAATAGAACAGCATGCAAGAGCTCTGCGGATTATGATCATTATTACTTCGTGTAACACTCCACACTTTCCCAAGAATGTTCACTTACACTGTCTTGTAGTCTCTATAATTCTGTGAGGAAAGGTGTTGTTCTTCCTGTGCAGACTAGAGTCTGCTGTAGTCTCCCAACCAACCACTCTCCATATTTAGCTCTCCCAGTTTGGTAGGAACTCAATCTATCACAGCTTTATCCTGTCCTTTTGGGTCATTCTTCTCAAAAGAACATGAGATGTACGCTCTCTGGAAAGAGGATTGAATTGTTCCGAATTCTCCATGAATGAATAAAAGTTTAGATTCCAAATAGCCAGAATGAAATCTGTTCAGAGCTTCCTATCACTGACCACAGATATTTGAGATTTTAACCAAACCCATCAAACTGATCTCCTGGAGATGATAATTCCAGACCCAGGGTCATTTAGTCTCATGCCTGACTGGCCCACAATTTCACAAGGAGATAAAGGCCAAGCAAGGTCCTGACCTCCAGTTTTGTGGCTTCAAAGTCAATACTTATTTTACCCTCTCAAAACGCACAAGGAAGCACTTTGCAGAATGGTTGCTTGCTACTTTCGGCAGGTGCTGGTCATCAGGAAGCAAAACCTGGCAGAGAGTTGATGAAGGGACTTTGGTGTCCCATATGGGAGCCATGGCAACAGGCCCAGAACCCCAGTTAACACGCCCGAGAAGCATCAAATAGGGGGGCACAATTAAGAAAGCCCTGGTGTCTTATGTAGGTTTTCTGGTTTACAAGAATTCATAGAGTTTTGGGGGTAGTTTCAGAGGGAAGAGTCAAGTCAATTACTCAATAAGTTTGAACTTTAGCACTCAAGCAGGCAATAAGTAAGTGCATGACCTCCGGGTCACTAACTCATCTCACTTCCCTTCTTTGGTAAAGGGATAAGCTAGAAGTAGTCTGAAAAGAAGCTTTGCCCCATTCTACTGTGAGCTTTTGAAATAGTACCTTTCTCTAGCACCAGCGTCCTTATCTGTAAAATGGGGATAACAGCCACATAATGGGGTGGTATTACAGAAAGAATAAAGTAGATAGTATGTATGGAAACATACAGTCTTGCAACTTGAACTAAGTTGTTAATAAATGCCCTTTCCTTCCACCAAATCTTTCCTCTTGCATTCTAATATTCTCTGCTCCTTTGACCAAATCTGCAGGATGATTGCTTGATTTCTTTTTCTGATCCTAATCAAGTCAGACAAGGTTAGTGAGGTTTTGGTGCATAAATCATTCTGAGGGTCGAGGGTGAATTTTAGGTAAATTGTGGTTTTATTTTTTTTTTATTTTATTTTTTTTAAATTGTGGTTTTAATGTTTAAGAAAGAGCCTGTCACTAGTTAGAGTTTCCATTTTTCAGTGGCAAAATGCAACGAGCATGATTTGCAGTAACACACAGCTTCTCTGCATTTAGCAGTCTTGTGGCCAAAGATATTTTAAAAGCCCCTGTTTTCAGATGCCCCTGTTTCTTATTAGCAATGTGTCATTTCATTTATAGTTCCACAAAGAGAAAGGCAAGTGAAATTTTCCCCATTTTACTACCTCCAAATGGGTGATGGTACTAAGCAATTATTTATTTGGGGTTCCATATTAGAAGTTCAAGTTTATGGATAATCAAGATGTCCCCAAACCCAATGTCCAAGCAGATATTCCCCTTTCAAATATTCTCCCTTGTCTAGAATCAGAGCGACTGCCACTTGTCACAACATATATGTTAAGTTCAGAAGAGATTAAGCTAAAGAACACTATGTTCTTAAAATAATAATGATGTGATAACGGAGTTTGTACCTGTAGAGCCCTTTACAAGAGGCAAGGAGATTTCCTTGCTAGTATTTCTCTTAATGCTCCAGTTGGTGAGGTAGGCATAGAAAGAAATTTTTAATCCCAAATGACAGGTGAGGAAATAAAGGAGTCCAGGAGTTTGAGTGACCTGCTCAGTCACAAAGGCTACATTTCCTGAGCCTGAGTGCCCAAGGGCAAGCTCCAGCCAATACGAGGCATGAAACCAAAATTATCCGTTGGAAATCTCAGTAATGTATGAACTGTGTGGAATTAGAAAGGTCAGCTCCATGCTAACCCACCACAAAAGGGGAACAAGTGGAGGAAAGCTTGGGTGCAGCCCACCAGCCTATTCAGAATTTGGTTACAGATTGGGAGGGAGAAAACAGGAGTCAGAGTGAGGTGGTTGTGTGAGGTGGTTGTATGTGGTTCCTATTTCTGTTGTAACAAAATGCCATTAACTTTTCTTCCAGTTCTGAAAATCAGAAGTCCAAAATGAGTTTCCCTGGGCTTTCAAGGTGACAGGTGGATGGATGGTGATTGCTGGTTTTTTTTTTTTTTTTCTTTGCAATTTTTGGCTGGGGGCGGGTTTGAACCCAGCACCTCCAGCATATGGGGCCACCCCCCTACTCCTTGAGCCACAGGTGCCCCCCAAGGTTGCCGTTTTTTAGTGCTAAATGATGCATCACTTGCCTGGCTGTGTTTGCCTGTCTGAAAGCCACACCCCTCCTTGCCACCTGACATATAGAGGCCAAAATTAAACCAATGTCTTCTGATCCCAAGTAAAGTGCTCTTTCAGGCACATCACACCTGCTATCTCAAAACTATATTTACATCTGTTTTTGCAAATAGCCCACTCTTGTATAGATGGCAATTAATATTTGCATAATGCTTTGGAGTTTATAATGGCCTTTTTATTTACATGAAATCTTTTAAACCCCTACAATCACCTTCTGAGACAGTTATTATTAACGCCTTTTTACATATGAAGACACTAAAGCTCAGAGGGGTGAAGTGGTTTGTCTAAGGTTACCCAGCTGGTAAGGGCAAGACCACAATGCAAATCCCAAAGTTCCACTATGTTCAGCTCTAAAGAATGAGTCGCCCCTGAATTCCACCTCCTAGAAGTGGTAGTTGGTCTTCTGGAGGATACTCTGAAGGAGAAGAGGATGTCCTCCAGGGTGATTTGGAGAGAAAATGAGTCAATCAATGTAAAGTGCTCGGTAGCAGGATGACTCACGGTGACAGAAAGTTATTGATAGCGCGATCCTCATCGTCGTCATCACCATCTGCCTTGGGGAATAAGAGAATTCAAACAGGTCAACACCTCTGATTCGGCTTAGGACACTGACTCACCCTCTCCCGGGTTGGGGGACAGTGCGATAAGAACATATCTCAGGGTTCATAGTTTCTTGGCCACCGCACAGATGTGGCTGGTGGGAGAAAGGCCATGAGCAGACTCGCCAAGGCCTTCTGTCATTGCACGTGAAAAGGCAGCCCCTTGCCCAGTGAGCAGGAGTTCCCGGCAAACTCACGTCGTGTGACGGGACTGACCCTTCCAGGCGCCGGCTGGTATTTTGTGGCTGTGCTGTCTCCTCCTCGCCACCTGTTTTCCTGTGAGACTACTTGTTCTGCCCTCTGCCTTTCAGATGCACCTAATTTTGTGGGGAGGTGGGAGCTGGGAGTGACGGGATTCACGAGAATGAGATACAGAACACAGAGGCTGGGAGTGGAGCTCCACTTCACGTTCTCCTGCCCCCGGCCCCCACCGTTTTTAAGCGCATCACCAGCTTCTGAAATGTGCAACTTCAAAACCAGACCAGAGGGCTACTGAGAAGGAATGGCCACGCCATCCCCCGAGTGTGGGTGAGCAGCCAGCCCGCCGCCACCTTATTTGAGTGAGACCGCCAAAAGCCTGCACGTGGGGCCCCCGACCACAGGAGCCCAATTAGGAAGTGCTCCCTGCCCTTCACAACGGCCGCCTTCTGCAGCCAGGGTCACAGGGACGGAAGAGAGGCAGGTGCATTCAAATCATCCTGGTTTGACCAGGGGAAATGAAGCGTTAACACTCAGGTCAGTCACACAATGAGTCAGAATGGGGGAAGGGAAGGGCACCCAAAGCCCTCTTCTTGGGAACTGGTCCTGCTTATGGCCTCCAGCTCTGGGAATCACAGCACCGGGCCTGGGGCACAGTTTCTACAACTATGGCACAAGACCTGAATTGCCTGGGGTATCTGTCAATTGTTGGCTTTCTCTGTGAACAAGGTTGCTTATCTGACAAATTCTCTCCATCTGAAATGTGCTCCATCCCCGGCCCCCCACCTCCTGTTCAATCTTCTTTATATTTCACGTTCATATTCAACCTCTTCCCTTGTACCTCTGGCTAAATCTGAGAGTCTCCTTGTTCTCAAAACCATGTTTATCTCTTCTCTCAGATATTTTTGTGTATCATTTTTTAAATCAAAATAATTTCCCACCTTTTAAGTCGGGCACCCTGCTGAGCACTTTCACACTTGCTGTTTAATTTGCTGGTGGGCCCCCTAATATTAGACAGAAACTCCTTAAAGACAGAGACTGTGTCTGACTCAGCGCTCCAAACCCCACCAGGCACTATGTTCTCAATAAATAAATACTGAATTAATAATATTAGAAAACTATTCGGAAAAAAAATCACACATTAGTAAAACCATTGAAGTTAGCATGGAGTGACCCATTTGTCCAAAGCCCACTTAAGGAAGCTGGGGTGACATCAGTGACAACCTGCTGTGAGGGATCCCTGCCTGTCTAAGGGACCCTGGGTCTGGGAAGGGCCAGTAGAGCCTCACTCAGGGTGGCCACAGGAAGATAAGCCAGAGGAAGCTTCCTTTAGGAAGGATCTGGGCAAAAACTGCCAGTTCTCTGCTGGAAGCCAGACGATGTGAGTACAAGAAGCAAGTGAGGATGGTGTGGAGAGAACTGGCTGAGCAAAGCAGTTCAGAGCTATGCCGGCAGAGTTATGAAGGTCCCAGGGTCCTTATTTATGTGTTTCCCTGTGCATAGGGCAGGGCCAGGTGCCTGAAAGGAGATGTAGAGAGAATGAAATATATTTGAACAACGTAACTGGCCCAGAAGAAGCTCCATAGACTTTGCTTTCCGAGGAACTGAACTCGTGCCTGCTTGCTAGGAAGCACATTTGTTAGGTATTGCTGCTCATCTTCCCCGATCTCAGGACCTTCCCCAGGCTGTGGGAATCTGCGAAGCAGCTGGGGAGCAAGAAGGGCACCAGAGTGGAAGTCAGGAGCTTGACTGTCGGTCCTGGATCCACCATTTACTTGCATCGCAAACTTGAACAAGTTACACTTTTCTCCACTCAGGCTCCATTTCCCTGATATATAATGACTGGATGCAATTAGAATGTCACTGTCTTAGTTCAGGCCACTATAATAGGGTCATAGACTGGGAGGCTTATACGCAGAGATGTCTGTGTCTGTCTCACAGTTCTGAAGGCTAAAGGTTCAACATCGGGGTGCCAGTGTGGTTGGGTGCTGCTGAGGGCTGTATTCTGAGTTGCACACTGCCAACTTCTCACTGGGTACTCCACCTGGCAGAAAGGGCACCAGAGAGTTTTCTGAGATCTCTTTGATAAGAGCACTGATGCTTTTCATGAGGACCCACCCTCATGACCTAATTGCCTCCCAGAGACCTCACCTCCAAATACCATCACACTGGAGAGTAGGCTTCAACATAAGAATGTGGGGGAACCCAGCATTCATTGCATAGTAGTCACTGACATTCCTTTCATCTCCTCCTTCTCTTCTAAACACACCACAAAGAAGGCCTCTCCTTTCCCCTTCCTTCCTGGATCAAAGGTTGAGGCATCTTTTCTCACCATGATCCAACCACCTATGAATTAGAGCCTTTCTCTTCAGCCTTCTTCAGGAACCTGTTTCACCAGTTATCCTTGTTACCTCTTAGCTCATCAGTCTGTCCTGTTTTATGGACTCTTTTATTACAGCCTATTAAGGCCTAAATATCTCTAAATTCTTAAACATTTTTTATCCTGTAATCAATAGAGCTCTCATCTTCATAACTAGATTTATTGACTATGCACTCCATGGTGTCACTTCTCACCAACTCCCCATCCTCTTTCTGAAGTCCCTGGTGACTTCCTCATTGCCAGATCAGATGGTCTCTTTGCAGTCTTCATCCTCCTTGTCTGCATAGTGATATTTGCAATAAAAACTGACTGCTTCGTGAGTCTAGACAGTCTCTCCTGATTCTTCATAATCCCTTCTCTCCTGTCCACACTTTAATGTTGGGACTCTTCCAGATTCCACCTTGAGTCTTTGTCTAGTCCTCTCCCCACTCCAAGATTTCCCGAGGGACACTCATTTGATTCTAGAGCTTTAAATACCATCTATCCTGATGCCTCCTGAATCTATGTTACCACCCCCGACTTCTCTTCTAGACACCATATTTGTCTTCCCAAATGTCTACTCACATCTCTAGTGGGGTGATTTTTTTCTTTTTCATTTTTTTACGGAGGTTTTAAAATAGCATGTTCAAAAGAGCACTCACTCAAGCTCTGCTAAACCTGCTCTATGCTCTTTGTGTTCAGCCCTGGTTAATGGCATTTGCATCCACTCTACCTCTAAGGCTAGAAATCACACAGTCTTTCTTAGGCACTTCCTTTCCTTCACCCTCCACGTGCCAGTCATCAAACCCTACAAGTTTAACTTCAGCAATTCATATGTCTCATCCTGCTGCCTCTCCGTCCTTAACGCCTTGGCCCGAGCCCCCATTAGTTTTCAGCAGGACCACTTCATCATCTGCTCTCTGTCCCCCATGTCCCCTGGGCTTATCTTCCTAAAAAGCAAGCCTAACCAAGACACACTCTTAGTTAGGATGCCCTGTTGATGATCCACTGCTCATAGATTGAGACAAAATTCCTCAGCCAGGGAACATAGAATTCCTCACAGTTGGATTTCAAGCTTCAGCTCCAGCCTTGCCACCCCACACAGCCACTTTGAACTTCCTACCCCAACATATCAATTACTTCCACCAGCTGAGGCCTTTGCACATGCTGTTGCCTTTTCCTGGATGTGCTGCCCTTCTCTGGTTGGAAAATTCATATTTCAAGATCCAACTCACATTATACATCTCTGTGAGGTCGCTCCTTATTCCCTCCCGGCAGAACTATTTGCCCCGGTCCCCTGCAGTACTTGTTTACATCTCCACTATAACACTTACTGCACCGACGGCAGTTTTCCTTTTCATGTGTCGGTCACCCCATTATACTTTGAGATCCAGGAGGTTAAGAACCTGCACTTATTAATTTTTTATATCCCCAGGGTCCAGCCCAAGATCTGCTTGCAGCTGGCTCTCAGAAAATGTGTAGCAAATAAGCCAGTGTATACACTCTAAGATTCTCTGCGTTGAAGGAAACATCGGACCAAGTGAAAATGACTGGATGCTACTCCCAGATCTCTTGTTAACGGTTAAAAGGAAGATGACTTTTGCAATCAAAAGTATGGGGCTTTATTTTATTTTTTATTTTGAGACAGTGTTCCACTTTGTCACCCTGAGTAGAGTGCCATGGCATCATTATAGCTCACAGCAACCTCAAATTCCTGGGCTCTCGTGATCCTCCTGCCTCAGCCTCCTGAGTGGCATGAGGCTCCTGCCATAATGCCTGGCTAGTCATTCCTATTTTATTTCCTCTTTCCTATTTTTATTAGAGACAAGGTCACACTCTTGCTCAACCTTGTCTGGAACTCCTGAGCTCAATCAATCCACCCACCTCTGCTTCCCAGAGTCCTAGGATTACAGGCGTGAGCCACCACGCCTGGCAGGTGAATGGGGCTTTAAATCCTATCTCTACAACTAACTCACTGTGCATCTTCAGGCAAGCAGCTCCCAATTCTTTGCCTGAGTTTCCTCATCCCTAAATGGGATGATACCCACCTCAGGACATTGACACAGATTATGTAAGAAGTTGAATAAATAAAATGTGTAGCACAGGATCCGATACCTAACCAATAGCCATGATTATTATCATTAATTAGCTGTATTGCATACAGCTAGTCCCTTCCTGTTTCTGGGCCTCCCTAGAGCTCTCTCCCTTCTAGAAAATGAGAGTTTTCACCAGTCTTCCTGAGATTATCCCATGCCCCATCACTGTAGTACTTCACTATAGTTCAAAGCTATAATGTCATCCATTCATGTCTAAAATTTACCCTGCCTGGTATGAGGAACTCCAGTAGTTTCTTGGGCATAAGCTGTGTTACTATAACCAAAGTCGAATGCATCAGTCAACCATAATGGAGCTCCTCAAGGGCAGACTAGTGCCTTTATTGTTTCGTTCTGTCTGACTCAGGGCTGGGCACAGAGAAGAATCTGCTTGTCAGCAAAAGCAGCAGTGGAAGGACAGAGGCCTGACTTTAAGGATTCAGCTCAATAACAGGGACGGGGCAGTGCAGAGTCCCAATCACACAGTGTGCTCCTAATTTAAAATGACTTTGTGGACTTATTTTGCAATCCCCTGTTTATCCCCAGCTCATTAATGTCCGGTTAACATCTTAATTTGGATTGCAGCCACTGCTTTTCACACAAAGAGCACACATGAGCCTATCTAAATTACTTTAGATTCTCCCAGACAGGAGCTGTCTTTCTTCCACATTTGCACATTTAAAATTTATTTTTGACATCATAATATGATTATTTTTGTTCTTGTGAAGTAACAGAGTAAAAAAGAAGAATAACTGGGTAGGTTGCTTCCTCCAACATTAAAAACAGGGAAGACAGCCAATTCTTTGGAAGCCAGTTGTTTGGTGTAATATTTGAGGTCTTGCTGAGTGAAATAAATAGAAATTTCTGAAGAATAAGACAGCAGAGGATTACGGGAAAACAGTACACTTAGGCCATGCAAAGCACTGGAACCACTTTCCTGCCCCAGGATGACAAACAGCAAGTCATCCAGTGTGGGGGGAGGAGCTTGAATCCTAAGATGGGTCAGACCCAGGCTTAACTCCATCACTTCCAATTGTCAGATCCAGGCAATTTCTTCATGTCTATGAGACTCATTCTCCCATTTGTAAAATGAAGATAATGATATTGCATGCCTTTTGCTGATATTGAGAGAATTAAAAGAAATAATGTACGGGAGCAAACAGTAACTATTTAATCGAATAGTTCAATGGTGCTAGCATGGTACAAGTGGAATGAAGCTACTTACTGACATCTTTTAATCCTACCTTGTTCCACAAAGGATTTATGACAATTTGTACTCATGTTTCTACTACACCAAAGAAAGAATAATGCAAGAAAAAAAGGAAGGAAGGAATAAAGAAAAGGAGGATAGAAAAACAAAGATTCTACAGCAAGGTGATAAAAGCAAAATAAGGTCGGTTTACAAACTACACAGAGTCCTATGGCCAGGTCATAGATATATGACAAAGTTCAGCAGTTGAAAGTCACCAACTGTCCCCACAAAAGCTCAGATTTTTATGATCGAAAAACCAAAAACAATTTTTTTTTCTTTATGGAAAATGAACACCACCACGAGACCAAAAACCTAGTTGCCCTCCTCTTCTCAGCATTTATTTTATTTTGTGACCTTGGAAAGATCATGTCCCCACGCTGGGTCCCCACTCTCCATATATGCACTAGGAGGATTGGATGAGATGGATTCTAAAGTCCTCTTCTATCCCCGGCATTTCATAACATGTTTCTATTCAACAAAATGTCTGCAATTTCCTCCTCAAAGCATCTGCATTTCGTGCACCATTCTCATCAAAATTCTTCTCTATACTCTAACCAAACTAGTTAGTCGCTCGGAACTGTGGGTTTATTTCTTTCAGTCCTGTCATGGGCCTCCTGGCAGAACTTAAGGAAGCAGCATTCTCAGTGTCATGACCACTTGTTACTTAAGCAAATCTTACAATGCAACCACAACTGGCAATCAAGCTAGCTCGGGCAGATCTGGATTTATTCAGAGTCCTGCTATTCTGTTCTCTGCCTTTTCTTCTTCTCACTCTATTTTTCATTCTGTGGACCTTTCATTACATACTGGATAGGCAACTTTTTCATAACCTGCTTTGTTCTCCTGGGGACTAAGGGCCTGAGTAATGGGGAGCACAGGAAGCAGGTGGCCAAGAGGCTTCTGTACCGGGCAGAGCATGAGTCTGGCCTGCCTCCCTCACCAGGGCTTCTTGATTCCAATTCCCAGTCAAGCTGGGGTGACAGGGTTGGATGGGGAGAAGAGTTTTTCCTCGATATGAGAAATGTTCTTCTTCTAAGATCTCCATGCATTCCTTCCTTTCTCTTCCCTCAGCTTACCCTCTTGCAAATCTCTACCTTCTCTCACTAGGAAAAACTACGAGCCCCCCAACCAGGCCTCCTGTCCCACCGCTTGTCCTTCTGCCCATTCCTTCAGATGTCCTCTGCTTATCTGGACTCTGTGTTTGCTCACGGCCGCTGCTCAGACAGGGCAGGTTGGTAACATACCCAAGAACACACAGCCAATAAGCCACAGATCTAAGTCGGTCCAATTCCAGTCTGTATAGCCTCAAAGCCGGAAACTTAATTCCCAGTACTAAGCTGAATCTCCAGTAGAATTATACACAAAGCTCTTCTCTGAAAAAAATGTCAATTTCTCTATTAAAGTAATTTTTTTTCTTTTTTTCTCCAGTAGTCTGTGGATTAGAATCACCTGAGGAATTTTTTTAACCTTCCACAGTCTGGGAAATGCTCTAAACCAATTAATCAGAATCTCTGGGAATGGGATACAGCAATCAATATTTTCATAAGCTTTCTAGGAAATTCAATATGCACATAAATTCCATAACCACCAGCTTATATTGCTTTTATAACTCTTAGCATAACTCAGCTCTGTATTCTAGTTACTAATTTACCTCTGTTTATAAGTTGTAAGCTATTTGAGCAGAAACCTTAACTTTACTAAAGTTTATGTTCCCCACAGCATCAAGCAAAAAAGAAGTAACACAGTGAATATTATTCAATTATCACATTAGTTATAGCAATTAAGCGAACATAGGCAAATTAGTAAGAGTCCAAATGACAAATGGGAGATGCCTGAGTATGGGGTACTGGAGTATAAAAGACTAATGGATTGTGATTGTTTAGTGTAAAAACAGAATATGAGAGGGCGTATGATGGTTCATGCTTGGAATCCCTGTGCTTTGGGAGTCTGAGGCAAGAGAATCACTTGAGGCCAGGAGTTCGAGACTAGCCTAGGCCAACATCGTAAGACTTTGTCTGTAAAACAAAATTTTTTTAAGTTTTTTTTTTTTTTTTTTTAATTAGCCTGGTATGGTAGTCCTAGCTATAATACTTGGGAAGCTGTCAGGAGGATCACTTGAGGCCAGGAGTTTGAGGCTGCAGTGAGCCATGAGCACATCACTGCACTCTAGCCTGAGTGGCAGAGTAAGACGTCATCTCTAAGAAAGAAAAGAACATGCTAATAAAGTACACAATTTTCTCCAATCACAAGAAAAGTAAACTGACCAAGGTGAGTCCTCGGCTTTAAATCTGCTAAGGAAAATGGTCGAGGCCCCCACAGAGTTTAAACGGATTAGACTCGAGGAACCAACTCCTGACGACCGAGAATTGAAAATTCTAGAATGGTAACTAAGGAAAGCCAAACAATTGTCTTCTCAACGGAAGCCTCAGAAGGGACGAGACCACATGTTGATCTCAGTTCGTCACCAAAGAGGTGGGATAAAAGTTCCCCTAGGAACTACAAAGAAGATTTTATTTCTTCAAGCTGACAATGTGGTGAGTTTCTGATCCTTTCTGGGGATTACAAAACAACTCATTGTATTGGGTCCAGGCTATAAATTCAGGCTTTCAGATTGTGCAGAAAACAGTTCAAGAAAGCAAAAGGCAGATTGTCCAATCTGGCTGCCCCATGTGCCGGGAGTTATTTATTATGTCTGTTCTAATAACAAGAGCTGGGAAGCAGCAAACTCAAAACATGCTGGGAAAACAAAACAAAATATGGTGTTGGTTTGCCTTGATGAGAGGAAGGAAGAGGCAGCAGCTACAGCACAGGGCTTTGCAAGCAGAGTGCAGTAAGTTCAAATCGTACCAGTAAGAGACTTTAGCTGCAACCAGGCATGATCACTGTAGTATTTCCAGAGGTCAGAGAATTTCATTTGGCTCTTCCACATCTGTCCAGTGACCAATGAGGTCACCTTCTTTTCTGTGCTTTTATGGGCAGGATGAGGGAGGATATGAGAAGTTGAGAGGGATGAACAGGGATTTGCTATTCTGTGGACCATAGACTATGAGAGAAGGATGGCACGTTGTAGACCAGATAAATAGTCCAACCCTACCTGTTTCTATGCATGAGTAAACTGAGCTCCCGAGCAGCTAAGTGACATTACCCAGGTCACCCAGCACTGGCAGAACAGGAGCAGAATTTCCTCCATGTATCTCCTCCCTGGTTGATAGCAGTCTTCTTTTCTTCCTATTTAAGAAATTGGTGTTTCTTAGACTCCCACCAGCTCTCTGAGTAGCCAGGAGCCTCCCCTAAGCAGGTGCCTAGCTGTTTTCGTGTCTAGCTTAGGCATAGCCCTGGATTAGCCCTGTTTGGGGTGGCCCCCTCCTACCCTCCTCAGAATTCTTCTCCTGCTTTAAGCCTCAGAACTTTAGGCCCTAGGATATTGGGATATTTCTGCCAGATGGCATATGGTAGATCCTGCTTGGGAAAACAGTCATCATTTTACCAACGAAGAATAGGTAGTTTTGGCTCAACAAGGAAGACCATCAGATTTACCTGGAGGTGTCATCCCTTGCCCTACTCATCAACCTGCTACCTACAAGGTCTCTAGGACCAGAACCCTGGGGGGCTGTGCTCCTCTCTAACCCACTGGACCCTGAGCATATGAAAGGCAGGAACTAGGTCTTATTAATCTTTTCATCCTGCCTGGTGCTTGGATCATGTTCAGTAAATTTTAATAAACAAATGGGCCAACACTTAAAAAGAGAAATTTACAAACTGGACCTCCACTCAGGGAAGCAACCAGGACTGTGAGAAGATGGAAATTTAAATAAGACAAGAGATGGCTTAATGATGAAAGAGATATCCAGCTTAGAGAAGAAAATATTCCCTGAGCAAACGATTATCATTTTCAGACAACCAGCAGGCTACCTTTGGGATGATGAGAAGTAGGGGGAGGTAATTGTTGAAGGGAAGACTTCAGATGAACATAAGCAGCAGTTTGAGGAAAGGAAGTGAGCACCCCATCTTTTGTGAGGCCCCTCTCCTGATAGATATATGGAAAGGAAGAGAGAATCTGTAACAGGGGAAACTTGGACCAAGACTTATAAGTGTAAGGAACATTGACTACCTTGGACTTGAGAAGAGCTAGTGACACTTTAATTGGAAGCAGCATTGAAGGTCAGTAGTAATATTTACAGTAAATGGAAGGGGAGGCAGTGGGTAGAAAAAAAATGGGTTCGAGGGTGAGACACTCATACTTCACCCTCCTAAGGTCCCTCTTTCTATAATAACAATACCGATTATAGAGTTCCTCCGTGTGCCAGAGGAACATAACATTACCTTGACTGATTATAATCCCTGATGCAGTGACAATCAGGAGGCCTCATGTCATACAAGTTCAACTTGAAAAAAATAAAGAAAATTGATTTTTAAAAACACGCCGGCTGGCTTTCTGTACTAATGCCATACTGGCGCACAGAACACAGACAGAATACAAATTGGAACAATCCTTTTGGAGAGCCATTTGGCAACCCTCTTCAAGCCCATAAAACTCATCTAATAATTTCAAGCCTAGGGATTTGCCCTAAGGAAAATATCTCTAAAAAAGAGAAAAACCAGTATGTTCAAAGGTCTTTAAAATAGCAAAACCTGGAAAGAATTCAAATGTTCAACAATTTGGGAATGGTTAAGTAATGTATGATATATTTGCTCCATGGAAAATTATGTCATCATTAAAGTGATAAATGGCAAGGCTCTGTGGCAGCACAAAAGACATATAACCCATGATGCTCAAGGATACGTGTGGAACGCACAATTGTACACATGCTCTGGTTATACCCGTAAAAACACTGATGGTTGGAAATTGAGAGGAACAACAGAGAAACAGTTTAAAACAAACTGCTTTGTGAGATTTGGGGTATAATTATTATACACTTTAAATCAGATGGAAATAGAGAAGAACGCTTACCCTAGCTAAAGAAGTCTGAGACTCGCAGTATGCAAGTCAGACAGCATCTTCTGGGTCCTTACTAACACCCACATCTGACAGTTAAGGAACTGAGCACTCTGCTGCCCCACAACGAGTTCCTGGTGTCACTGAGGCTGAAAACACGAAGCAGAGGATCCCTGGAAGACTGCATTCCAGAGACTGATAATGTGCAGAAACACATGGGGGGAAGAGAGCAAAAGGAAAATAGGTTTGCCGGCCATAGAAATACTTACAGGTGAGTAACAAATGCAGTCCAGTAAGGACATAACCCTGTCCTCTCTGTATTGAAAACCGGTGTCATCTACTCACTAAGTACATAGTAAATCTGCAAAGAGAGGATTTAGTTTTCTACCTTGAAGGCTCATCTTCTCTCCATTCTCCTTACCACTTCCCAAGGTCAAGGACTTGGCGATCACTCTGGAAACCCAGATGCTGTACCGAGTAAGACACACACAGCCCTTGCTCTAACGGTGCTCTTGCTTTATTGTTGAGACTGACAATTAACTGGCAAGCAAATAAATTAAATGACAGGTACTATCCAAAAACCAAACAAACAAAAAACCAAATAAAAGCAGGGATTTGTGATGAAGAGTAACCGGACGGACGCAGGGAGAATGGAGCACAGAGAGCTAAGTGACATAAGCTGACTTACATGTCTGAAAGCTTCCTCTGGCTGCCTTTACTTCTCAGATAATTGCAACAGTCTCTGCCCCCTTTTACTGTCTCCTTTTACTGCCAGAGAGGTCTTAATAAAATGTAAATTTAATGTCACACTGCTCCATCTAAAAACTTTCAAAAGCTCCTTGTCAGCCCCGTTTTATAAAGCATGAGCGCTCAGCACACCTATGGAGATCTCCACAATGGGCGTCCACATCACCTTCACCCCAGCCGTGGTGCATGTCCTGTGTCCTGTGCCACAGCCTTGTCAATCCCTTGGAATGCTGCACATTCTCCCTTGGCCAGGCGATTGAGGAGGCTGTTTGTAATCTGGGATCCTCTTTCTCCCTCTTTGTTTATAGAACTCTTTACCTCCCTTTAAATTTTTTTAAAAGTCTTTCTTCACTCTTCCAGGCAGTGGAAGTGTTCATAGCACACTTTGTTAACACTCATATCATAATACATTACATTGATTCATAATTGCTTGTGTATCTGTGTCAGCCTGCATAATAAACGCTTAGAGAGCAGGGGTAACGTCTTATTCATGTTTTGCCATCTAGAACCAAGCACAAGCTGGTT
Source organism: Perodicticus potto (assembly GCA_963574655.1). Lineage (NCBI taxonomy): Eukaryota > Metazoa > Chordata > Mammalia > Primates > Lorisidae > Perodicticus > Perodicticus potto. Next base: position 44,890 of record CAUYRH010062721.1, on the reverse strand, counting down.
CTAGATAGTAAAATGTTAGCATTAGTGGATATTTAATGAATGAGGTGGTAGATAGATCATTGAAGGAAAGCTTGTGTAGGTGGATGAATGAATAATTAAATGAATGAATAGAGTCTGTCCCTTTCATTTTAAAAACAAGGCAATTAGAATTCCTCATTCTGTGAAAAGAAGAATCAGATGAGATAAATTTTAACTTTACTACCAGCTCTGCTGTCCCTTAACTGGTTGGTACTGTTGGAAGAAGAGAGCCTTCCCAGCCTGGCTCCTTGAAATAACTCAAAGGGTTCCCAGGTCCACAGTTAAGGACCAAAAAGTTTATGGAGCCCGGATTTGCTTGTAGGCCTGCAGCACTGAGATTTAAAAAAAAAAAAAAACAGAACACCCGAGCCCAGGCTGGTTGTCCTCTTGTTCCAATTGGCGACACTCACAATACTCCAGCATACTCGCTGAGGAAAGAAGCTTCCAGAAAAATAGGTTTTGAGCCAGCTCAGCAGCAGCACAGACACACATTCCTGTAAATTCCCAGGACTGTGCAAGGGCCTGGACAGACGTGCGTGTACTGCTACGTTACACATCTCCAGTGGTGACCGCTGCTTACTCGGTGATTTTGAGGTCAGACTTGTGTAGATTTAAGTCAGAGATTGGGATAGAAATCTTTCCCAACTCAGGAATACACCATTCCTGCTCTATTGGGATAGAGGAGAAGGTGATCTGAGATTCAAGTCAAGTCAGAAGGCCTGTCTCATATCAGCCACATGCCAAGCTTTCTGTTGGGTGTTCTGGAAAATATGAGGAGGGGTAAACTGGTGCCTGACCACAAGGAGTGTACACTGTGGCGAGGGAGAGCAGTGATGTGCCTCAGGTAAGTCATCTGGAGCACAGGAAGGAAGTCTACATGGATGAAAGTTGGAATGCTGGAGGCACTTCCTCCTTTATAAAGGAGGAAAAATGCCAGCCAGGGAAAATGCTTGAAAGGGTCTGGAGGGGTCGAAGTCCAAGGCAGTAGAGGAAGCTCAGCAGAATGTTTGGCCATAGCAGAGGGTGAGTAAGAGAAAGAAGGGGAATTTTTTTACTGTGTTGAAAGATGTAGGACAGAAGGGGTCAGCCAGGTTTTAAAGAACTGTCTCATTACTTATTTTAAAAAATTAAGCCAGGGCCAGTTTTTACGGAGCCTTGCTCCTACCTGTGAGTGCCGATCTCCAAGGTTAAGAGCATGCATGTATCCGGTAGGCATGGGGTCACGGGAAGCCCTTGATGAAATAGAAAGTCTGGAGAGCCTTGCTCCCTGACCCTGCCCTTTCTTAACTGGATGTGGAAGTGGGTTGGCCTCAAGCTTCATGGAGGGCCGGATACATGACATCTATGATCCCTTCTTGAGAGTGTCTGTGATCAACCATTTACTTATAATCAACACAAGGCATATTTATTTTGCAGATAATTTTTAAAACGTATGTGTGTGTGTCCACACATACATGCACAGATCTTCCTGAAAAGAAGCCTTCTGGAGCTACAAGAGATGTGATATAGAAGGCCAGATATCAGAAGTGCCTTTCTGGCAGCGCTTATAGTATGAATTGAGTCCCTCAGAGGGATAGCATGCAAGATTTCCCCCTTCGCTCTGGAAGATAAAGGAGATCCCAGACCTCTGTTTCCTCAGGTGCAAACAGTAGATTCCAGGCCCATGGTCAAAGGCAGGTGAGAACTCAGAGATTAGGAAAGGAAAAGAGAGCAGTCAGGATCTAAGGCAGATAAAATACTTCTTAACCAAAAGAGAAGCTCATTTTAAAGAGACTGAGTCTTGCCTTTCAAAAATGCAATCAGCACTAAAATCATTAATTTCCTCTTCCCCTTCCTTCAGAGGGAGGAGTTTACAGTAAATTATTTTGGAAGTTAAGCAAGCACCAACACCTGTAAAAGTACCTAGGAGGGACAGATAGGAATGAATCAAGCTTCAAAACGTCGACATTGCAAAAGAAAAATTCTAGGAATACAAAACAATCTGAGGGGCTTTTTAAAAAGTTAGTCTTGCAAATGTGGGGAGCTGTGACTCTGCTATTTTTGAAAAGTTTTCATTTTGACTAGATCATGGGGACTTCATTAGTCCTTTACCCTGTGAGCTGTTTCAGAGGCAGGGCCAAGGCTTTTATACAGAAGGGGACTTCGATGACCTTCGAACAGTATTGACAGGGTAAGTTAGCTCGAGTCCCTGAACAAACCGGCCACTTCTTGCCCATCTCTCTGTTTCCTGCAGTGCAGAAACTCTCTGCAGATGATAGCAGCTGGTCTGCTAGGAAGAGGCCAGACACTAGGCCCAGAAGACTTGGGTTCTACCATCAACTCTAACCATCAACAGTCATGAGATTATAGAGAAGTCACGTTTCATCTCTGGACCTTAATTTTCCTTGTAGAAAACAATGAATTTAGGCATGTTTTCTCTATGGTTCATGCCAGAACTAATGCTCTACAAATTCAATTTATTCAGACACCAAACTGTTCAATTAAATGAATTAGATTCTTTTCTCTTTTTTCTGGAATGTTCTTGAGGAAACAAATGACAAAACAATAACTTACTGTACACCAGGCATTATGCTAATATGTTTGTATTTGCTATTTCTCTTACCAGCATACTGATATCAAAGTGGAAATGATTCAGCTTAACAGCCTCAGTGATTCCCATGGCCTGGTTAGGACTTAACTATTGTTGTAGCTCAATTTCCATACCTTCTGCATTTCCACCCAAGATCCTCGAAAATGACAAGTTATCATCTTAACAATGGTGTTAGGTGCTAATAGATCCTGAAGTACCTTATGAGTCATCAAAAAAAAAAAAAAGCTTAAACCATACCCACCGTCATTTTAGTGTTTAGCAAAGTATGTTGTAATTTACTTGTTTGGAAACCAAGAATCAGTAAGTGATATAGATGGTAACCAGATGAACCAGAATTTTCCATTGCTCAGAATACCTCATTTCCTAGCCATTTGGGGTAAACAGGAATTTACTATGGCATTAGAATAATAATAGCCTACCAGGACTAAATTCTGGTAGTCTCAGGCTTGCCAACTGTCCAGCAATGTGTCAACTGCAGAGATCACTGTCCACTCCAGCTGGGCCTTACAAGGACCCAATCAGATTCCATTTCAGAAATCATGGGCGGTGTTTCCATGGAGCTCTGCCCAAAAAGAGGTGATCTAAATCTTGCATGAGAGATGTACATCAACAGGGAGCTTTGCCTAGAACACTGTGACCTAAAAACTCTTATTAAGGAATTCAGAATGCAGAGTCAGTTTCGGAGACATCAAGTGACCTTGTACAAGGCACCTCGCACATTGCCTTGTCTGCCTGCTGCCCACTCATGTATGGTGACTGCTTCTGTGACTACCTGGGCCAGCTACATGCCCCAGGAGGCCGAGGCAAGCTTCTAATTTTCACTGCTCTGCTTGTGTAACGCCGCCTGCTCCTTCTATCAATTATCTTGCTGTTTGTTTCCTTCGGGGAAGGCTAGCACTGATTCACAAAGGGAAGCATCGCCTCGTGGTCAGACTGGAATGGTATCTTTGCTGCCTGTTTTTATGAAGATCCTGCCCAGTTTATTTTTTTACTTTTCTTAAAAAAGGATGCACACAGTATATTTATTATAGAGTTTAGGGCTGGGAGATTTGTTCTCCCTTCCCTTGCCCCCCCGCCCCCCACCCCGGACTTGTGGCTATTCTCCTTTTACTAGAGGAAGAGGGCTGTGTAATGCAATGTATTTCCCTTTGTTGTCTAAGCTGCTGGGAAGCTCAAAATCAAACTATATGCTTCATTAAAATTATTCTTATCCTGAGTTTTCTTCCTCTAACTATCCTCTTTGTTCATAATCAGGTCTTAATCTTCTATCTGTGTTTTAATGATCCTGTTATCTCTGTGTCTAATATTATGAGTTACTTCAAATCCTTTTGGGAAGTAAGTAGCATGCAAATAAATCAATAATGTGAACTAATATGTTCCATAAAAGCTTTTCAGGTAGGAAAATTAGAAAAACTACTTCTTTTTCTACGTGAAGTCTGAACCTACATTTCTAACACAAATTAATCATTAATACTTAAAAGTTTATATGTAGTAATAACTATGAACTTTTACATATTTCTTCCCATTTACAAAGTAAATAATTTCACATATATGATCTCATTTTGTAATCAGCATGAACACTTCACAGATGAGGAAAATGAGGCTTACACAGATCAAGTGGCTTGCCCAGAGGCCAAAGAGTTAGTAAGCTCAGAACTTCTGATCCTAAGCCAAGTCTTCAGCTGTTTTTTTTCCCCCCATCACCTTGTCTCTCACTGACTTCTCATTTAAATCAGTATTCTTTTCATTACCCCTACATAAATTTTTTTAAATGTGTCAATCAGAATTAAGCAAAGAGGCCATGTTAGTATTTGTTTTCCTTGCTGAAATGGTCTACAGAAAGTCTGGAAATTGCTGAGTTAGGGTCTGAATCAATGTTCTTCAACCTTTTTTTTTTAATCTCGCAACACACTTGAACCAATAGTTAAACTTGCATGGCACACTTAAATTATGTTGATCAAAAAAAAAGAGTTAAGAAAAAAGAATATACTTACTGTTCTTTGGATTTCTTTTGAAAATAATTATGATCATAATTAATTATTATTAATTATTAATTATTATGATAATAATTAATTAATGATCTTTAAAACTTTTCCTAGCACACCTAAGATCCTCTCACAGCATACCACGGTGCCATGGCACACCAGTTGAAAATCACAGTTCTAAATGGTCAAGTTTGAAATGGTTACTTTTAGAAGATCATAATTCTCTGTCATTCTGGAGTTTTATGTCTTAGTAATGGGAAAAAATAATCAAGTCTCTTACATGCTTTTCTTTTTTAGATAAATGTGAAGTATCTCTCTTGTGTTTCCCTAATCCTTTGTCCCTAATGGCACTCAGAAAATTAAATCAACAGATTGTTGGGACAGTCGGGGAGAAGAATAGTTCATTGCCCATCAGGGCTTGTTGGTGAGAGAACACACGACATGCTTTACATGGAAAGCCTCAGGGTCGTTATGTTCCAGTAGCAGGTCAACCAAGTTGTGTTGACGTGACTGGGAAAAGAGGGTTGGGAACCACTACGTTTGTGTTTTTGTTTTCTGCCATTTGGGGCAACCTTCCTACTGCAAACCGCAACTTGAAAAGCTATGGGGGTAGTTTGTCAAGAAGGTCCACTGCCTGTGGAAGCTTCCAGGAGGCCGAGCACCCTGAGAGAGATGTGCCTCTGATGAGGCTGCGTCTGAGTCTCTTTCTCCAGGTTTGATCAGACCCAATTCTGGTTTTCCACTAGGCCCCAGAACCTGCCCACAGTCTGGGGGCTGAAGAGGCTAATCTCAAAGGGCTAGAAATGAGTCAGTTTCCACACTCAACGTCAGGCATGTGGCTTCCTGAAGCACAGACGAGGAAGCGCTGAATTTCAAAGGGCGATTTTTTTTCTTTGCATACCATTATCTGGAACTGAAACTGCCACTTTATTTTACTTCAGATCTTTCATGCACTCAGATCATCAGTAACATTCCAGAGATAAGATACCAAGGCTTCACCCAGCTAGCCACTCTGTCCCCCTCGCCTTATTTCTTTTGGAGATGTTGTTGTTGGATTCTTCTTCTTTTTCTTCTTCTTAATCCTAACGACACAGAAATTGGAAGCCTTTGTTTTTTTCACAGGTATTTATGGGTACTAGAAGTCAACTACCTAAAAATCTGCTGAGGATTTGACCCTGGTCATAACTTTCTGCTCTCCTCTACTAGCCAGCTGTGTGTAGCTGGGTCCTCCTTGATCAAGGTCCTTGATTCAGCTTCCCATTCCAGGGGGTAGTTGGCCTTGCTGAGAGCTTCCATACTGAGGTCATAGGTCACTCCTCTAGCCCATGACAGTGGTTAAAAGATGGGGACTGTGGGGAGATTCATGCAAATTACTCTTACAAAGAGAAAAGCAACAGAAAATGTACATATCCTCCTGATATGCTGGCTTTAGTGTCAACATATAGGAAGAAGGAGGAGTTCCACAATTTATATAGTATTATGATAGAACAATTTATAAACCACTTTCATATTCATCCTCTTAATTCTTACCAGGACTACAAGATCATCCACAAATTTTTGCCATTTTAGAGGTGAAGGGGCTCAATGCTAATAAAAGTGAAAAGATGGGTCCAAGCAGTTACAGCGAAAAAAACAGAGATCTCAGATTAGGCCCCAGTCTTTGTTTCTATTTCTTTTTCTTTTCTCTTCTTTTTTAAATCAAGACAGAATCTCACTCTAACTCTGCGTAGAGTGCCATGGCATCGTAGCTCACAGCAACCTCTAAATCCTGGGCTTAAACAATCCTTTTGCCTCAGCCTCCCAAGTAGTTGCCACTGTAGGCACCTGCCACAACACTCGGCTAGTGTTTTTTATTTTTAGTAGAGATGAGGTCTCACTCTTGCTCAGGCTGGTCTTGAACTCTTGTGCTCAAGCAATCTACCTGCCTCAGCCTCCCAGAGGGGTAGGATTACAGGTGTGAGCCACCAAGCTCAGCCAGACCCCAGTTTTATTGATTCCAAGTCCAATATCCTTGTAACTGCCATCTAACCTTATATATAATATAATATTACATCATAACCCATGAGCTAATGTTACATAGTAATTTGTTGACATTTTAAACTTTTGAGTTCTTGCAGGTCAGGGTTAATGGCTGTTGGTCATTGATTTAGCAAAACCTTCCCAAGTCTCTGCTTGCTTAATTGAAAACATGGAGGAGTAGCATTAAATTTAGTGGCACTTTTAGTTATAACATTCTGTGGGTCTACGTGCCAGTGACTGCTGAATCCACGGAATTACCAAAAGAGTTACCCAAAGTGTTCCTTAGGGAGCATTACTCCCCAGGACGGTAGTAGTGCCAGGTAAAAATGGTGACTGTGCCCTGGAGAAGGGCAGGCTTATTCAAAACGAAACAAAATGCTTTTCTTCAACCCTTATCAGAGCCTTTAAATCTACGGGGAGAGCGTATGGGTCTGTAATATTCCCTGAACTTGACCTTAGAATGTGGATCTCATGGGTTTAGTATTTTGTTGTGTCCATGTTAACAAACAAGGGGGCATTCTCGAATGGTCCCCGTGGTCTCTCCAAGAAGCAGCACAAGAGAAATTTCACAAGCGCCTCAACTCCTCCAGTTCCCACACTCATACCAGACCAGTGCCCCACGTGCAGTGTCCTGCATTGAGGTCCTCCACACCTGGGGCTGGTGCTGCACGTGTGGGGCCCTGCATTGAGGTCCTCCACCAGGCCAGTGATGCACGTGCGGGGCCCTGCATTGAGGTCCTCCACACCCAAGGCAGTGCCGCACGTGCTGGGCCTGCATTAAGTCCTCCACACCCGGGGCCGCACGTGCTGGCCCTGCAGTGAGGTCCTCCACCAGGCCGGGGCCGCACGTGCTGGCCCTGCAGTGTTGTCCTTCACACCCAGGACTACCTAAAGCTGAGCAATTCCAGCTGCACAATCTGGATCACATCACTTCAGTCACAGAAGCCTTTGTATTTAAGAAATCCCCATCCATCTGAAAGCAAGGACTTCCACATGTGGAATACGGATCTAGAGACAGCACTTTTATTGCCTTGGAAATTTACTGCCCTTCCATTTCCCCGAGTGCAGAATCCCATCATTCTCCGATTATGAAGAGCGGTGAAGCCGCCCAAGGATTTCACATTCTGCCTGTCGTTATCCCGTCTCCTGTGGCTCTTGCAGCATCTTTTCTCCTTAGACAAAGGAACGTTAGCCTCTCAGTGAGCCCCTTAGGAAGATGACAAACCAAAGCCGCCTTTCTCCAACCCATACCCCACTCTCAGCTTGACTCTTCCCCTTAGACTCCCTTCCTCAGCCTTTGTTGACAGCTTCTGTGGAGGCCTCCCCACCTCCAGAGGACCAGCTTCATGTTTTAACAGTTTAGATTATTCTCAAGTTCTTAACTCTGTCTTGGGGGAACTGCCTCCTAAGGTTAACACCAAACAAGTTTGATCTTGCTTCCACAAGCATGAAATGTGTCTTCCCGAATCAAACAGGTGACTATACTTACCTTAAATCTGTATGTTAAAAGTCCTATGAACAGTATGTCCTTCCATTCTCCAGCCCTACATGTCTATCTTCTTGCTAATTTAACCTTCAGCCATCTCTTCCAATCTCTGTTGCTCTACAGAGCAAATGTTTGTGGTGCCAAAGATATTAGCCTTTTTGCCCGTGGATCCTTCCTTCAGAGTTCAGACTTTCTGCCCTGGGTTTAGGTTAACAAATGCCATAGAAAAATTCAGTGTTTCTATCTTTAACCTCAGCCACAACTTGTACTGCATTGAAGATTCCTAACTGCATGATACTTAGACAAATTATCTTTAGTTCTAGAATGACATGGAACTTTTTTTTTTTTGTAGAGACAGAGTCCCACTTTATCACCCTCGGTAGGGTGCCGTGGCGTCACGCAGCTCACAGCAACCTCCAACTCCTGGGTTTAGGCGATTCTCTTGCCTCAGCCCCCCGAGTAGCTGGGACTACAGGCGCCCGCCACCACGCCTGGCTATTTTTCTGTTTTGCAGTTCGGCTGAGGCCGGGTTTGAACCCGCCACCTTCGGTATATGGGGCCGGCGCCCTACTCGATGAGCCACAGGTGCCGCCCTGACATGGAACTTTTTAGTACTGAATTACACAAAGGAAAGTTCAGGCTGAAAGAAGGCATGTCAGCAAACAGACATTGAAAATGGCCTTGGGAATTCTGCTGTATTTGCAACAAGCAAATGATTTTCCTTTTGCCCTTGACTTGAGTAGAGGTGCTGCAATCTCTATCAACCATCTAAAAGTCAGTGCTTTATGATTTACGTGAATTTTTCACATGTGTTTTTATTTGTGTCCGTAATAATCCTCCCAGGTCGGATACGATTGTATAACGTCATTACACTTTCATTATTTTATGAACACACTGTAATTTCTGAAGCCGTTGTTATGGCTTAAGGTGTTAATCTTTTCTCCTATTGTTGGAAACCCAGTTGTGATTCAGAAGTTTTGGCTTCTAACCCCTGTGTGACCTTAAGCAAGTCCCTTTTTCCCTTCAGGCTTCAGTCTCTACATCTGTAATGTGACAGAGGTATGGAGAGACCTGGATAATCTCCAAGAACTGTAATTCTGGCCAAAATCTGGCAACTACTTGTCCTTATTCACAAAGTGAACAGAGAGACAAAAGCCCAGCTGGATCCAGGAAGGCAAACCTCTTCCCACCATCTGCCACCCTCGACTGCGTGAGAAACATTACCTTATTATCTTTGCATCCAAAAAAACAACATGCCCATAGCCATTAATTACAACCAACCCAATGACGATTGTTTTTTAATGTAGAAACCCTGCTTAGTTCAAGTAAAGAAATTTTTGAGAGAAAGTTCAAGTCCTGAAACTGCTAATGCCTTCCTGTGATGGTATGTGGGCTGCCGTGGGGGTGGGGAGCAGTAAGCCAGACGGTTCATCTTAGGGGTAACCTCTTTGGTTTATGTAAAATACATGACTCAAAGCAAATCCATTCTTGCAGGCTGCAATGCCTGAAAGAGGGTGAAGTCTCTCTTAAAAGAGATTGAGCCCTTCAGACACTTAATCAGCTCCATCTCTGTGTTCTAAGCTGCGATGTCTAATTTCCAGAGGAAAGATCATTTTCAAACCACATAAATGATGATGCCTTTGGAAAAAAAAAGGAAAACCCACCTCTCTTACATCTAAAAATTTCGGTATGAACTCGCCTATTGTTTGTATTATACACCCACAGTTGTGATGCCTATTACCTACCATTTCAGTTTCCAAAAATCATTTGAAACACTCCTACACCAGAGCTTTTGATAAACAGTCCGGCTTCTGCAGAGACAAATGAGTGTGTGTTTGTGTGTACTTGAGAGACAGAGAAAGGCGAGTTGTGAAGGAGAGGGAGAGAAAGTGAGAGCTCACTTGCAACCATCCAGCAAGAGCCTTGCAGAGATCTGAGTCGGCTCTGTGGTAACATACACGAGAGTTCTATGGCCATGGTTCTTCCTAAATGGACCATGGAGCTGTCCTTTGAGATTGCAGGGAACTTTTGGGTAATTCAACTCAGATACTAAAAATGAAAATAATGATTCATGCTTTTGAACACTTACTATGTCCCAGGAATTTTCTAAGAGCTTTAATCATATGAAATCATGTAAAATCCTAGTTAAAATCCTAATTCAGAGTTAATGATAAAAAGATTGATTGGGGAACTTAACTTCTCTGTGATTCAGTTTTTTTTTATTTTTTGGGGGGGGACAGAGCCTCAAGTTGTCACCTTGGGTAGAGTGCTGTGGCATCACAGCTCACAGCAACCTCCAATTCCTGGGCTCAAGCGAGTCTCTTGCCTCTGCCTCCCAAGTAGCTGGGACTACAGGCGCCTGCCACAACGCCCCACCATTTTTTGGTTGCAGCCACCATTGTTGTTTGGCAGGCCTGGGCTGGATTTGAACCCACCAGCTCAGGTGTATGTGGCTGGCGCTTTAGCCCGTTGAGCCACAGGCGCCAAAACCAGTTTTGTTTTGTTTTTTTAATCTGTAAAATGGGATGATATAAACCTCAAGGACTTTTTTGAATGATATGTGAGTTTACATGATTAAAGTTCTTGGAAAAGTTCCTGGGACATAGTAAGTATTCAAAAGTGTTAGTGGCTCAGGCCTGTAATCCTGGCACTATGGGAGCTGAGGCAGGAGGATCACTTGAGGCTAGCAGTTCAAAACCAGCCTGAGTGCTAGGCACGGTGGCTCATGCCTGTAATCTTAGTGCTCTGGGAAGAGGGAAGATTGCTTGAGATCAGTAATTCGAGACTAGCCTGAGCAAGAGTGAGACCCCCATCTCTACTAAAAATAGAAAAATTAGCTGGGCATTGTTGTGGGTGCCTGTTGTCCCAGTTACTCAGGAGGCTGAGGCAGGAGGATTATTTGAACCCAGCAGTTTGAGGTTCCTATGAGCTAGGCTAATGCCATAGCACTCTAGCCTGGGGCAACAGAGTGAGACTCTATCAACAAAACAGGACGTGATAGAGCAAGACCCTGTCTCTACAAAAAACAAACAAACAATAACAACAACAAAAGAAAAAACACAGAAAAAAAAATAGCCAGAAGTGGTAGCACTTGCCTGTAGTCTCAGCTAGTCTAGAGGCTGACACAGGAGGGTTGCTTGAGCCCGGGAGATTGAGGTTGCTGTGAGCTGTGATGATGAGGACACTGCATTCCGGCCAGGGGGACTGAGCAAGACCCTGTCTCAAAAAAAAAAAATCCCTCCTGACCACTATCAAGACTTAGATGTCATTTCCTTTGGGAAGCACTTTTAGTGAGATGGAATTATGTTTTCCTAGAACAGTCCAAAGTTTTCTTATGGCACTGAAGCCTCTGCTTTAAGCTACAGTAATCATGAACATGCCAGGTCATCCCTGTGGGACTCTAAGCTCCTTATGATCAAGGTGGTATTAGATCTATTATTATGTTCCTATAGTGTAGCAAATACCTGGCACTGCATAAGCTAGGCAATATTAGTCGAGTAAATGAATGAAGAGGCCCAAGTTTCCAGACCCAACTTCTCTATTAGCTGGATTTTGAGACACCTATTTATAGTTTTTAAAATAAAATGTGACTTGCGTTTATCCCTGTGGTCTTTTCCCTTGAATTCATCTTTACCTCTTGGCTGATTATGGTGAGTGGTCTGTCCATGTGGCCTGGAAAATAGGTTTCAAAAGAAATATTGCAGTAAGAGAGAAAAAAACCAAGTCATGTAAATTCTGAATTTGGTTGTACTTCCCATTGCTGATCCTAAAGTTAGCTTCACACGAGTTAAATTGATCTAGTCCATCTTTACTTTCAAGGAGTTCCTCATCTTTTCAGAAACAGAGCAGAACTTTATGAGAACACAAGTCCAACTTCATCCCCAAAACATAGCAAGGCCATATAGAAAAACTGAGCTGTAGCAAGATGACTCTTATAAGGGTATAAGGAGCCCATCAAAGTAGATGATCCCCCAATCCGAAAATTCTACTATAACCTTCTCTTTTGGAAGATAAGAATAATGTGGTTCAGAGAGAGGAATATGTTGCCAAAGGTGACAGATCAATTTAGTAAAGTAAGGGGAATAGACTACCCAGGACGGATCACTTCCCAAAGCGACTCCTTTCCCTATTACATTTTACTAGACTTCATGACTGGATTTTAAATCAATGATTTGTAAAAAAAAAAAAAAAAAGCCTATTTGATTATATCAGGGCTAAAAGTTTAATTTGGGTTTGAGTCACTTCTTAGGATTGGACAAGACCAATACTAAGGTACCGAACAAGAGAGGGTTGCTATGTTTTTTGAGACAGAATCTCACCCTGTTGCCCCATCCTAGAATGCCATGGTATCATAGCTTATAGCAACCTTAAACTCCTGGGCTCAAGGGATCCTCTTGCCTCAGCCTCCCAATCAGCTGGAACTACTGGCGCCCACCACCATGCCCGGCTACTCTTTCTATTTTTAGTAGAGACAGGGGCTTGCTCTTGCTCAGGCTGGTCTCAAACTCCTGAGCTCAAGCAATCCTCCCACTTTAGCCTCCTAGAGTGTTAGAATTATAGGCATGAGCCACTGCGCCCAGCCAAGGGTCTCTATTTTTGATCACCCACTAAACATTTATGCCTGCAAAGCCATGGCAGGATAAATTAGTTGGTTGGCGTCAGAAAAGCATGAGTCACACCATTCTTGCTAACAATAAATCCAATTGCTGGCATAAAATAGATTAAATTAAAAGTGACAGCTGAGATGGGAGCATGCTGGCCTCACTCCATCCAAGGTTCTTCTGTCTGTGTGCATCTGGGTAGAAAATGTTACATTGTCCTTGCAGAGATGTTCCAGGTTTTAAAGTAGCTATGATCACTTCATGTTGCTGGTGGCTGAGAAGGGAACAGGGAGCAATGCCTGAGCAGCTGGCCGTGACGAGCAGGTGGGGGCAGGAGACGCATGCTTGAGCCCGAGATCTGAGCCTGAGTCTGTGCACGACTGTGGACGTGTCACACATCTCTGTAGGTTCCATTTCCCCCTTCTGAAGACTGAAGGGGAGGGTCGGGCCAGGGGATGTGTAGAGTTTATCCACTTCCAGGATTCACTGGGCCTGTGAATTTTTTAATTCTCTCTCTAGTATGATTCTGTCAGTGTCAGGTGAGCAGCAGTTCAGAAACTTCTCTTCTCTGCTAACAGTCTTGGCATCAGGTAAAGGCCATGCGGGGACCCTAGTCTTAGAGTATAAAGAGCAAGCCTGAGTCCCTTTTGAACCCCTAATCCTTCCTTTGAAAAATGCAGGTAATAACATTTATTTCTTAAAGTCATCGTATGGACCAAATAAGATTGTGGATGCCCAAGTGCCTGGCAACCTAACAACCATAGGGGTGAATGGATGAGTTTCAGGATGAATATGGAGCTGAGGAGTTAAGGACACTTTCTGGGTTTTCACAGAGTTACAAATGTGGCCCAAGTTCGGGGTCCAAAGGTAAGTCCAGGTGGAAGGACAATGTTCTGTCTGCGCTCCTGTGGTCTGCCCACCGAGAGAGCTCCACCAAAGCCCCTCGCGTGAACTCTTGCCCGGTTACCACCATCACCCCTGTGCCCTCCCTACTTAATAGGAAGCATCACCTGTCTTATGTCTGGTGCCTTCCTTCCCTCCACCCCTGTCGCAGCAGCCCCAGCTGGGGTGTCAAATCAAAACTCCTGTACAGATATTTCACCCTCACTTCTTTAGTCTTCTGTACTATCTAAAACAGCAAAGGTGCTCCCTCTGCCCACACACTTCCCTTCGCTTCCAGGGCTGCAGCAGGCTGGCCGTGGGGCCGTTAGAGCTCCTGGCCAGAAAAGCTGCTCCACCCCCAGGTCCTCTCTTGCCAGCAGAGTTCTGGGGCCTAGCAGGTTACATGGCATTTTTTCAGTGGTAATGCATGATGCTATGACAGGAATGACACAGCAGGTGGAACACACAGCTTTTCACAGGATCCACAGGTTTATGGAGCTGAAAAGGACTTTAGGAACGAACTGGTCCAAGCCTCTGCTGTTAATAGACACAGAAGGTGCATCCTGGGGCAGAGAAGCAACATGCAGTAGCATTTAGAAATAGAGCCAGAAAGAACTTTAATAGAGCAGCCAGGCCAAACTTTCATTAGACAAATGAGGAAACTGAGGCCTTCGACGTTACCTGCTCTTAAGTTACTTAAGCATGGTACTGAAATTTATCACCTCCAATTCAAAGTTCAGACTGAATTTCATGGGGCCCCATAGAAGGTACATCATGTGGAAATTGCACACAGGAAATCCAGATTCTGACGTTATGAAGATAAAAACAGATTTTTATATTAATGTAAATTTGGAAAAATGAATTTATGTCCACGTTTCGGAATTTCCACTTCATCTACAAGAGGTGTATCCTATATCTGCGTACAGAGGGTATGATGAAAAGCATAATTAAATTTGTGGTAGAGGTTTAGGATAAATTTTATAGGCATAAAATAACTACTAAGAATTATTTTCACTCCAACCCTGAAGCTCCAAGATGTCTTTATAAAAGTCAATTTTCTGTTACGATGAAGCCTCCCATGTGATGGTCCAGAGTTAGACTTTACTGGGAGCAGACGAAGCCTGGACGTGGAAGAGTTTGTGGGAGTTAAACCCAAACTGGAGTATAGTTGGCTTTAGGGCTGGACAAGTGGTGTGACTGTAAATGTTTAACAACTGGCGCTTAGGAAAGAAGCCCTCCTTTGTTGCGTCTGCCAATATACTTGGTGTAAATACTCCCACAAACTGTAAAGCCAGCAATGTGACATCACTGAGAATGGAATTGGGAAGGGTACACAAGAGCACACCGTTATATAATATTTCTTACATACAAATGCAAGGAAGAGAAATAATCTTAACACGTTTATTGGCAAAATGTCATAAAATAAATAGAAAATGGTGAATTTAAGTATTTACATGCATTACCATTATTCTTCATGTATTTTATTGTATGATTACATGATACAATTTTCAATAATGGCTGCATTTTCCAAGCAGTCACACAAAATTCCTAGTAATTTAATAATTAGCTCTTGTAAACTGGAACACATCAACTCCCAAAACTGACTGGGTAGATCTGGGTTTGAATCCTGGTCTATTGTTGACTTTGCTATCTAATATTGGTGTGGTTTTGAGCTTCTTTGAGCTGTAGTTCTCCCAGCTATCAAAGGTAACAACAATAATAATAACTTCATAAATTTTTGGTCACTAAATGAGGCAATGCTTAGCATAGAATATTTATAATCAGAAATATTCCATTTGTCAGTATTAGCACATTCAAAAGCCAAATTCATTTACTCAATAAACATTTCACAGGGATGCATTTTATAGGTGCCTTCAATCGTACATGGTCTCCAGTATTAGGTACCAGTGGGCACAAAGTGTCTCAAACATGACTCTTGCCCTGGCCTCAAAGAATTCACAGTCTATCAGAATGGGTATAAGTCATGAGCATGAGTAAATATTGTATAATCAGAGCGAGGTATGGTTGACTCATAAAAAACAAAGAGTTCATTTTATCAAAAAGACACCTGCATGCAACTGTTTATTGCAACACAATTCACCATGAAAAGATGTGGAATCAACCCAAATACCCACCAATTCAAGAGTGAGTTAACCAAATGTGGTACATGTAAGTCATGGAATACTACTCAGTCATGAAAAAGAATGAATTAATACCTTTTGCAACAATTTGGATGGAACTGGAGACCATTATCCTTAGTGAAGTATCTAAAGGATAGAAAAAGAAATACCATATGTACTTGCTATTAAATAGGAACAAATCAATGAGCACACATGTGCATAGAGGGGAGTAAAACTCAATGGAAATCAAGCAGGGGGAAGGGCAGGGGAAGGAATGGGAGAAAACCTACTTAATGGGCACAGGAAATGCCATCTGGGTGACAGGCACACTTATAAGCCTGACTCAAGCATTACAAAAGAGATCCATGTAACCAAAACCATTTGTACCCCCATAATACTTAGAAATAAAAAAAAAAAATTTTTTTTAAGTTTGGGAAGGGCGGGAAAGGGATTAAAGGAAGGATTCATGGAGGTGGTTGCAGTCAAGTCATGTATTGTAGAATAGACTTGGCTATACAGAGATGCCCAGAAATGGATGTCCCAGGGAAAGAAAGTGAAGCAGAGGCAAAGGCAATGGAATGTGGAGGCATGGATGGTCACTGATTTGGTGGAATAGAGTAAAAAAGAGGTGCTAGGGAGATTGTTGGGGAGGCAGGCAACTTCCAGATAGTGTTAGCCTTGAATGCTGAGGAATGTGGTTCATGCTCACTTAGGCAACAATAATCCTGTAGAAGTGTTTTCCTCTGATAAATAATACAAATCATATTTTTTGATTAACAATCAAATAGTTTTCAGTACTTGTTCATTGACTCAATTTTGATGTCAATTGTTCTTTTCTCCTTTAAAAGGAATAATTAAGAGTTAACCAGATCGTGGACTATATGTTTAAACTGAGTAAATTTCCCCTACAGGAAAAAAAATCCGGTATTCAGGGATTGTAGGTGGCATTATAATTCCCAGTTGAAAACAAAGTCATTGTTTAAAGGCTTTGATAAATATTAGGAAAGCTTAAGCCAGGGGTAGTATTTCATGAGTTTTGAATTGCCTGCCACATCCCTCTTGCATTATGCTTCACATACAAAAAAGTCATATGACCTACATCTTTACCTGCTCCAGTCTGAAGCTTCTATATATAGGGTTTGGTTATGAATGTTTTTTCCTATGAAAAGGTCAGACCTTGCACATGTACCATCAATGTAAAGCCCTGCTTATTAAAAAGCAGGCAGGTGAGTTTATAAAAGTCTCTGAAATATTACTGGGAAAAGCTTGGCAGTTTGCTGAAAAGAAATGGTCTCCCAAGTTTCTCAGAGAGAATGGGAAAACCTCTATCTTACGATTACAGACGCTTTTCCTTCTGGCTAAAGAGCCTTGTGGCTGTCAGCCCACAATTACAAAAGCAGGCTGGAACCCTCTCACCCTTGGGTCTCTCCGTGCATGTGGGTGCACATTCTTGCCCCTATCAGACATACACTGAGTTCTGTTAACTCCTCCTCCCCACCTGAACCCTCTGTGGAACATCTGGAGGTGGAGCTGGGGAAGGTACCTTGGCCAGATAGATACAAACCCAATTTGGGGTTTCCGGTTATACAAGGGTGCAGCAGCCGCCCCTGGCCACCATCGAAACACCAGAGAGAACTTGAGTAGAGTTGAACTCTTACTTTTAAGCCAAAAGTTCACAGGTTCAAATAGCCCTCTGATGTCAGCTGCTCTGGGGGGTGCACCTTGAGGCTACATGCTCTGAAGAGATTGAGCTGCTCCAGAAAGAGGCCTGCTAATTTCTTTTGGATCTTTTCTCAATAAGACCAGGCTCTTTCACAAAATGAAAAAAGAAAAGTTGTTGGTTTTTTTTTTTGAGACAGAGTCTCACTTTGTCACACTGGGTAGAATGCTGTGGCGTCACAGCTCATAGCAACCTCAGACTCTTGGGCTTAAGCAGTTCTCTTGCCTCAGCCTCCCAAGTAGCTGGGACTACAGGCACTCACTACAACACTTGACTATTTTTTGATTGTAGTTGTCATTGTTGTTTGGCAGGCCTGGGTGGGATTCAAACCTGCTGCTGAGCTCTAGGAGCCAAGCCCCTGAATGAAAGTTGTTAACAGCTCTCATTGTGATAGAGTAGATGTGATCTTCTTTAAACACACACACACACATGAAATTGCCGTTCAAAAAGGTGAAGTGACAAGTTCATTTGACAGCACAGGAGATGAGCAGACTTCATGACCCGGTCCTCTCCTTCTAAAGCCAGGCTCGTGGATTCCCCCAGAAGATCTTTTCATGTAGTCAAGGAACCAGCACTGGGATGGGCAGTGTTGGCATATGAAAAAACAGCCGGCATTATGGGTATCCTCAATTAGTTCATATCTACCTCTTAGGACAAGCCACACACAGGGGCCATCACAGCATTGGGACTCTCCAGGTTATAGTGAGTAAAGCATTTGGTTAGACTTGGCACCTGTAGCTCAGTGGTTAAGGTGCCAGCCACATGCACTTGTTGCTGGTGGGTTCGAACCCAGCCCGGATCTGCTAAACAAGGACAACAATAACAAAAAAACAGCCACGTGTTGTGGTGGGTGCCTGTAGTCCCAACCACTGGGAGGCTAAGCCAAGAGAATCACTTAAGTCCAAGAGTTTGAGGTTGCTGTAAGCTGTGACGCCATGGCACTCTACCAAGGGTGATATAGTGAGACTCTGTCTCAAAAAAATAAATAAATAAATATTAGGTTGAAGGTCCAAAGAATCTGGTTCTGGTTTTTAGGCCAGTCACCTATTCATGTACTCACTCATTTATTCATCTAATAAATATTTATTGAGAGTGTGCCAGGCCTCATTCCAGACACAGAGATACAGCATTGTGAACAAAAACAGATAATAGTCCTAACCCCAGAGCTTATGGTGGCCTCCTACAGGCACACGCAGATTACATACACATAATTATAATGCACAGCAATAATGTATACATTGCTTACCACTTTACCTGCCCCTCAGTGTCAGCCAGCACAGGCGGCACTGGCACCATGTGTGATCTGTAGGCACCTCGTATGTTTTTATTTCAAGAATTAAAGAACGATTAATAGAGTTGATTTGGGTGTCTTCACTATTTCTTGACTAACACAGCTGTCACTGAAGCCTTTTTCTTGGTCTCCGCTGACAAGGTCACGTCTACAGTAGCTCCTTCATATCTTGTACCTCTGAACACCATATGTCACCTGCCTGGGGGACTTCCTTCCTCTAATCCAGCTAACTCTGTCCCTCCTGAGGATGCCTATCTCATCTCCCTGATCCAGCCCTCTTTCATCCCACAATGTTCCTTTGTTGACAACTTGGCAAAATGTGGGGCCTGTGCTGGTTGCCAATATGGTGATACTGAGATAATGACATTCATAGATTTGAGTACAACGAGGACTGACAATTACAGTTATAAAAGAAAGAAAGAAAGCAAGAAAGAAAGACACCCAAAACTCATCGTAGCAGTGGGAGCTGACCCATGGACAGTGGGCTGCCTCCCCAGGTGAAGAATTCCCTGTGCCTGGGGACATTGCCCAGAGCTAGGGATAAAGTCAAGGAGTCTGGCATTGGACAGAGGAGGGTCACTCCCAAGATTCCCTTCCTCCCAGTCTTCTGTGGCTACCTCCCCATTCTTCATCATTTTGAAAATTAATGATGCATCTGAACTTTCATCTCCTTTCCCAGATGAGTGGTGCAACTTAAGATTAACTTTTGTATAAGTTTATCTTTACAGAATTTCTTTCTTCTATTTTATTAGTTTTACTCTCTTAAAACTTTTGATACACTCTTCACCTTCTCCAAAACCTTTCATAATCTACGACCAACTCCAGGCTAAAACCACATCACTTAGCCCCGTATGTCAGACTCGTCACTCTCAGGCACAAACACATCACCTGTTCGTCCTCACTTTGAATGACTGAGCTTTTTTCTTTTGTCTTTTTTTTCTAAATTATTTTGTAGGGACAGTCTCACTATGTTTCCCAGGCCAGCTGCATAATACTGGCCGCCATGCCCCCACCACCACCCCTGTCTCAGCCTCCCAAAGTGCTGGCATTCTGAGCACGAGCTCTGCGCACCCGGCCTAAACTTCTCTCAGTCCACACCTCGGGTTCCCCACTGTTCAGTACTGAGCCACCGAAACACTCCTTGTTCCTCCATCCCCACATTCTCTCCTTTACATTATTCCCGCACCGGTCATATGTGTAGTATCTGTTTCCTTTTTCTCTGGAGTTTTCCTTATTTGTTTAATTCTCCTTGAGGACCTGGCCTTTGTCTTCATCATTACACACCCAGCATCCCGTCCAGCACACAGTCCATGTATTATCTGGAATTAAATTGAATTACAAAACATTGTTTTCCACATAGTGAGTCTAAAGAGCATATCAGTTAAAAGCGCAGATTCTTCACCCAGGGTACCTTGCTGTCAGTCCCAGCTTTGCAGTTTACTAATGGGGTGACTTTGGCCTTGTAACTTAAACACCCTGGGACTCAATTTCCTCATCTTTAGAATGGGAATAATACTCCCTACCTGATATTAAGAGGCTTTCATAAGTTGAATCTCATGAAGTGCTTACTTCTCCCCAGACACATTGCTATTCCCTTTGCTGGTGTCTATTCATTCTTCAATGTGCCCTCAATTTCTTCCTCCTCCACAGATATTAACTCTGTTTTCCATGTATAAAGCACTTTAGAGTTTACGAAGACCTTTCGTATGTGTTTTCACATTTAATCATCACAGTGATATGTGAGGTGGGTGTTGCTATCCCCGGAGAGTTTTGGTGACACAGGTAAGGCAGGGGGTGGAGAAGGTGGCAGGACTCCAGGACTCTAGCTTCTTATTCAGAGTATGACCAGCTACAACATGTTGCCTACAGTCTGAACCAGTGGGATGCTGTGGCACTATCCAGCATGTGTGCAGATAAGCCTCGTCTCTGCCATACGGGCCCCTCTGGTCCCCCCAAACCCAAAGTGGTGCTCTGCTCCTGCTAGGCCAGGCTTAACCTCAGAGCCATCTCAGGTGAGGAGGGACTTACGGCTCATGTATTCCCTGGAGGCTTTGCGGTTTCATTTCACCTCTGCTGTAGATTGCTTTGTGACCTTGTTCTGCTCCATCTCTGTATGCAAAACTTTCTCACTGCAAGATACTAGGTAACAACAGAAGACCCAAGTCAGAAGAAACCTTGAAAATCATTAAGTCCAATCTCTCCAAATTATTTTACAGAGGAATAAACACTGAGTTCCAGGAAAAGAAATTACTTATGTAAAAACCCCACTAGTTTATGCGCTTCTTAGGGAAGGGCCATGCACAGGCCCTGGAAAAGTAAAGACGAAATAATTGCTTTCAAGAAGTACACAGACTAGCAAACTACATCTTAAACTTGTCTTATGATAGCAAATGTATAACACAGCACCTAACGCACATCGTAGGTGCTCTATGAAGGCTTCTGGAATAGATAAATGAATGCATAAGTGAATGTCACCCAGCCAGTCACTAGCTGAGCTGACACCAGACTCTGAACTCCATGTTACCATACTGAGGCTTCCTCTGCTCATTCTTTCTGCCTCCCCCATTCAGAGTGTACTAAGGTTTGGGAAATAGCTAATAAACATGACAAAAATTGCTGCAAAGTTTCAATGGCCATGATGTTTACAGGTGGATTCCCAGGATTCTTGTATTTATAGAAGAGTTTCCCTTCTAACTTGCTGCTGAGGTGATAGAAGCCAGGCAGGAGAATAGCACTTCCAGCAGAACCCCAGCATGGCCAGGGACAGAATTGCCTCCCACAGTGCCAGCGTTGTCCAGAATGTTCCCATGTCCTTGATGTTCAAACAGGAACCAGCACATCTTACATATTGACTCATGATGGATATCATAACATGTTTCAAGTTTTTCCTGATTTTAGCTTATGTCATAGAACATCCAAGCTGGAGAATGCCTGGGAGATAATCAGGTTTAATAATCCCTTTATGGAATAGATAGAAAACCAAAAGTCAGAGGGGAAAAGTGAATGGCTTGTGGCCACACATTACATCAGTGGCTCAGACTGACCTGGAACCTGGCTTCCTGGGTTTCAGTTAAGGGATTCCTTCTGTATCCCATACTGTGTGCCTCAGCATTAAGCCAGCAGCCTAGCCAAGTGTAAGCTTCTTGAGAGCACAGACTGTGTCTGTATGGCTTGCCTTTCCTACACTGCCAGTGTTATGCCCTTCACAGAAGCCCTTCTCTACCCAGCACTGCGGAGGTCTCACAGAGCTTGCTTGATCACCTGAGCCCTAGTTCACATATCCACAAGCCCCTCGTGGCCCAAATGAGCAAGGGGCTCGTGGCTTCAGAAAATTTATAGTAGAACTTGAACCCTGATCCTTGGAAAACCAGTTCATGTCCTTCCTCTGTCCCATATACTGATCCAATAACTTTGATGACCAAGTGAATAAATGGTGATTGGATAGATGAATGAATGAAAGACTAACAAAAACTGATGAATCACTCTTGAGGAATGGACTTTTAAAAATAACTCCGGACTCTCACTCAGTGAGAAGTCCTTACGCGGGCCCATGGTGACCTGCTTTAGCTCTCTCACCTTTGGTTTCCCTTCACTTTTCACCAGTGTGTTTAGGGAAAAGGAAAAGCTAACAACACCTAATCTCTGTAATCTGCAAGGAGCCCATTTTTCTGCTGTTATTCCTATCCAATTTGGATGATTCAAAAAAAAGCACAAACTAAGACTTTTAAAACCACCAGGATACCATCACCTGGACATTTTGGTGAATGTCTATCTTTTTGAAATCTTTTTTTCAAAGCATATATATAAGTAATTTTTTAATGGACTTACACTGAACAAGCTGGTAATCTGTTTTTATTTTTTCGTTTAATAATAAATCATAAATCTCTAGTCAGGTCATAAGTTTCTCAAGCGGGAGACTGAGCATGATACTGTGACATTTGATCCATTGAGTAGCACACGGATGATGAGATTCTCAAACACTGCTTTGCGTTCACTGTTTCAAGAGCCCAGCAAAGCCATTTTACCAGTCTCTGCCTAGGCTTTGCTCAGATGATCAGCTTGGGAATAACATCTTACATTTCGTTAGCCTTTCTTATAACAACCCCCGCCCCCGACATAAACAATACAACATGTTGAGTGCGTGTTCAATAGCAGAGAGGAATCCACCCTCTCATGTTCTTCGGGACAACCTGGAAGCTGGAAGAGAAGCAAGGCTCATGTCACTGGTGCGTACTCGGCCTGTTGTATGGGGCCTTGTTTGTTTCTTAGCAACATTTTCAGAAAAAAAATCAATAAGCAGAAATGAACCAAGGTTCAAAAGAGAGCAGCTCTTCTAATTGAAGATTAGAAGATGTTACTCATTCATAGGAGAGTGGCAATGAACATGCTCTTGCTCTTTCATTCTAGACCACTCTCTATACCACAGCACACTGCTTCCTGACTTAAAACACACCTTTGTTGAGTTGAGCTCCTTTCATAGCATGTATGTGAGTGGTGCACGTATATAGGCCTACTGTATACACATAAGAACATGCCGGGTTCTTGTCTGCCTCCCCTTCACCAGCACGAGTGCTGACAGTGCATTCTGTGGCCTCCACAGATGGGCTGACGGCCTGTCACGTCTGTGAACGAGGTTTAATTTGATTAATGTGGGCCACCAGTCACGACGACCTCCCCTGCTCAGCGAGGCGAGGGCTGCTCGGCATGGCTGGCTGGAGGACCGGAGAGCAGTTGTGGTTCATTTCTGCCCCAGGCACCCACCTGGCGGGCCCGGTGCAAGTGCCGTGGGACCAAAAGAAAGTGAGAGGCTGCAGGCACACTGGCTGTGAGCGGAGCTTCGGGATTAATAGTGAGAAGAGGGTGAGAGCAGCAGCTGCTGAGGTTGATATTTATATAATGACTTTCTGTGTTTGAGGCAGGAAGTGAAACTGAGGTTGTGCTGAGACACTTTCCTCCCCCTACACTGCAGCCCACGGTGGCTCCTCTGGGCGGTGCGGGGACAGCCTCGGCAGACACACGCCAGCCCTCATGTGGTGTCAGGGGCTCTGCTGGGCCCCAGAGGCTCCCTCTGTCACAGGGCACTAGGCTCTCCTTTCCCTGCACCTAGTTCTCCCCTGTGGTCAGAGCCCCACTATTCCCCTGCAACTTTGTAGGAAGGCTATGCGGACACGTGGGACAATGCCAATCAAACAAGGTCAATCGGGTGTCTCTGCAGCGTTTGTCTCAAGATCTTTATTACTTTTCTATGACCATGTTCAACAACAGCACTTGTGGGTTTTGTGGATGGCTGACTTTCATACCTGCCTCAAGCAAACTTTCTGCCTCGCTTTCTTTCCTTTCAAACATTAATAGATTTTCAAACTATCTCAGACTTCTCAGTAATTGTCCCCTTGAGTGCCCACCTTCTCTCTTGCTTAGGCCCGGATTTGGCCATTCCATTCTTACCTCTCTAAAACAAATAAGTATTTTAATACAGACAATGTACCATTTAGAGAGGCCTCCTATTCTATGTCCCACATTAGCACTGGGGGTGATTTGAAGCTTGGCGTGTTCACTGCTGAAGAGGATGTTAAAGATTATCTTGACCTTGCTTCTCAATGAGGGAAGGACCGGGAGCAGCAGCAAGGACTTGTTAAAACTACAGACTCAGTGGCCCCACTCCAGACCTACTGAACCAGAAGCTGCATTTTAACCAAATATCCAGATGATTCGCATGCACATTACACTTCAAGGGGCACTGCCCAAGCTCAAGATGCTCCTTATAACAGGTAGAGGAAATAAAGGTCCAAACAGACATGCCCAAGGTCACCAGCAAGAAAATGCCATCAGGGAAGAACTTGGCAGTCTGTCCTGTTCAAGTCCCTTCCTCTGCATTAGGCCTTAGTGAAGACACAGTTCCAATGTCAGCATGATGAAAAAGCAAAGTAATCTCCACCCCACCCCGGCCCTTTTTTTAACTCTAAATTGCATTTATAATATTTTTGCAATTTATTTGACTAATAGAAAATCAATACCAATTATTTCACATTATCTCCTTTGAGTGCTTATCTGCTCTCAAGGGGGGTTGTCATGCTAGTTGCTGAGTTTCATGGTTTAGTGTGTTTGATCAAGGAGGAGGGATGCTTTCCCCACGGTTTTATCAGAAGCAGAGCTTCTGAGTGCTGGCAAGGAAAGGAAGGTGTGTTGCCAGCTATTTCAGCTACCCTTTTCATTGCCCATTGATGACCTTCCCAGGAAGAACTATGAATGACAGCATAGTTTAGAATCACAAAATGACAAAACTGGGAGAGACATTAGGGATCATTCCATTCAACCCCCTCCAGTCTCACAAGGAGACACCAAGCCACAGATGAAAATGATTTGCTGAGATTCATCCAACAAGTTAATAGCAGATTTGGGGAAATCAGATTGACTGCTGGCCACATCAAGGCTTCATGCTGAGTACTGCCTCACCCCAATGCCACCCACTAAAAGGAAAAGACATACTTAAGTAAATAAATCACGTAGACCAACAGCATTTACTCCAGAATTCTGGAGTAAGTCACAAGTAAAATTGTGGAACCATTGTCTGGAATCCACAGCCTATAGATGGTCACTGGACTAGAGGGAGCATCACACTGCCATTGGGATTTCCACCTATATGAAGAGTTCCCTGGGAATTACTAAATCTCGCTGCCATGTCTGGATTTCATACAAAGCGTGGAGTCATGGATTGTAACAAACATAACCTGTTATGAGAAAAGCAACAGAAGGATTTTAACAAAGCACCGCTCTTTTAGAGGCTAGGACTGGGGTGAAGAAGGGAACTATTGATACTCAAAGACTTGAATTTTCAGAGATTAAAGATACCAGCGACTGGACTTTTACATCAAAGAGCAGCTTGACTGCAAAATTGATCAGTATCATACATGTCATCATGACAAAGATCAAAGAAACAATATAGTAATATTTGTTGCATTCTCTTCAAATAGAAGATATTAACATACAGATCACTAGAAATCAGAAATCCAGGTCAATAGGACACTGAGTTGGGTCATATTTCACGTTTTAACGAAGCACATGGATGAAGAAATACAAAGTCACAGAACCTCCATTTCACAAATGTCATTGAACACTTCTGGTCATTACAGTATCTCATTTTCAGATTACATTGGTTGACCATAAATATTTCATCTAATACTTAAGGCAACTCTTTTAGGTAAACAGGAAGAGATAGATCATCCCTACTGGAGACAAAGAACACAAGCCTCGTGGAGCAGCGCCTTTCCAAAACTGGCAGCAGCCGAAACACTGTTGGACTCCAAATCTACTCTCTCTAACTACACAGCACTGCTTCCAGGTAAAAGAAATGCCATGACAAACAGTAACTCCTCATATCTGAACACTTCTTTAGAAGTCACAAAGCATTTGGACAACCGTGACATGAGGATGAACACAACTCATTGTCACTGAGAGCCTGCTGTGTGTGACCAGGGGCTAGATTAGAGGGTGTCCATAGTTATCTCATTGAATTATGACAAGAACTCTGGGAGGATGCTGTTATATGTTCTTCCTGTGTATTAGGGAACCGAGAAAGGTTAAGCTAAGCGACTTGTCCAAGGACACAAAGCTACAAATTGATGGAGCTAGGATTTGAATTCTGAGTTGATTTAGGTTCAGAGTTTGGGTTTCCAGGTCAAGTATTTCTATTATCTCAATGCTGTAGTTGCGGAAATAGACTTACAGATGTTAGCGAACCAAGATCATAGAGCTAAGAAGTCACACAGAAGAGATTTAAACTGGAGTCTCCTGGCTTTAAATTCTACAGACCCAAAGATCTAAGAAGAAGGAAGAAAAAGTGTAATAACTGAGCTTCGGTTTGGGCAAATATAAAGCCATTCTCTTAGGTAAAATATATATAATCTCTATTTATAAAATGATGGACTAAGATATCACAGCTCAGTAAACATACTTAAGTCTGGTTCATTTCACTTCCACCAACACATATGAAGTACAGCTTCTGTACCAGACATCATGCAAGACACTTGTGCATAGATCTTTTTCCTTTTCTTTCCTTTTTAGTCTCTTAACAATTTTTTTAGGTATTGTTTTTCCCATTATACAAGGGGAAATTGACTTATACAGTGTCACACAGCTAATGATGGCAGAGCAGAAATTGAGATCAGCTCTAACCAAACTGAACTTCAATGGCTGCTAAAGCTGAGAGGCTCAAAGGAATGTTGTGTTTCATCCTCAAGAGTATGGAAGCCAGATAGAAAGGCATTATCCCATGTTCACATGAAAGCAGTGTGTGGGCTCAGGAAAAACGTGGCAGTTCTATTCACGGACCTTCAAGAAAAATTTAGTGGAACTAGGGAGGTGGGAGAAGGACAGAGAACTATTCAAATCACCAATATGACGGAGGCTTGTGGGTATAAAGATAGATTTAACAAAATTAGATTTTCTCAATCAAGAAAAGGGCAGGCTGAGAAGAGATAGGACAGTATTTGATAGAATGGAACTATGGACTTAATCAGAAAATTTCAGAAAAAACAGAACTATCCCAACCTTCCCTTACCCCAAAGTTTGCAAGAGTTAATTTTAGAACAAATAAAAGGAAGTACTACTTTACATAGTAGATAGTAAATGTAATGAGCAAAAGAGGCAGTGACTGGCTGGTAGTACAGATGCACAAATGGGATCAAGAAGGAATTACTTACATGCCTGGACTTCATAAATTTGCACAGGTTTATTAAAGATCCAGAAGATCTTAAAGGTCATCCAACCCACCTACTATCTCATGAGCATCTGGCATCTGCTTGGTCACCTCTAGTAGCAAAGAGCTTACTCTTCCCAGGAAGAACATTCTAGCTTTCATAGCTTTGCATGCTGAAAAGTTCTTTCTTAGGTTTAAACAAAACCTAGCTCCATTTATTATATTCATTTTGGCTCTATTTCTGTTTTTTAGGATTCCACCCAATAAATCTGAAGACTCTTCATTTTTATATCCTTGCAGGTATTAACATGCAGCTCTTAATTCTAGTTGGTGAAGTCAATATCATGAACAGAAACCAAACTTACCCAGCAATTGTTTAGGGGAAGGAGATCTCAAAATTCTAAAAGAAGAATATTATGTGGTATCTCAGGCTTTCTAAAGGTTAAAGGAGCAAGCATTGGACTGGCTCTCAGGAGACCTAGGTTTTAGTTGGGTTCTATGACTATTTATGTGATGTTCATGTCATAGTACCTGTCACTAATTAGCAGATGGATCCTACAGGGAAGGGACATCACAGTTCTAGACCACAGTTCTCTTAACTGCAAAAGAAGGGTTGAACTAAATAGTGTTTATTCACCAGGCGCGGTGGCTCATGCCTATAGTCTTAGCACTCTGAGAGGTGGAGGTGGGTGGGTTGCTTGAGCCTGAACAAAAGTAAGACCGTGTCTTTACCAAAAATAGAAAAACTAGCTGGGTGTGGTGGCTAAGACCTGTAGTCCCAGCTCCTCAGGAGGCTGAGACAGCAGAATCGCTTGAGTCCAAGAGTTTGAGGTTGCCATGAGCTGCAACACCACAGCACTCTACCGAGGGGGATAGAGTAAGATTATTTTAAAAATTAAAATAATAAAATAAATAAATAAATAAATAAATAGTGTTTATTGTGCATTCTGTCCATGATTCTCTGACTTGAACTTAGCTAACTAGTGCTGGTTCTGAGATCCAAATTCACTTCTTTTGAAACTCCTGTACCATCACCAGAAAGGAATTGCACCGATCTCTTAAAATGGACCAACCCGGGTGGGTGGAAATATCATGAACCATGATCACTGGCCACTTACCCCTCCCAACCCTTTTCTTCTGTCAAAGTAAGTTCATCTAGGGACAGAGCAGATTTCATCAGATTTTCGTTTCTTTTCAGCTAATCTGCTTACTAATAGGCAGAGAACAGTTAGTAAGGAGAAAGCAAGAGAAAGACACATAGTTGGAAATTTAATTTTAAGTCTTAAAACTGATCCATAATATAGGAACCATTCAATAGACATATTTAGAGCCAGTGACCCTGGTCTTGTCTCTACATGAATGGGACTTACACAAGCAGAACAGTTTTCTATCTACTGAAACCCCATAAGAATGGTGACATGTAGGCACGACCTCAAGCATTTCTGTGGAAGGTCACACTAGCCCAGGGCAGCACTGGAAAGTTCTTAGGTATCTAGAGATTCTTGAGGTCTTCCAGCTGCTTAATGCCATGGAGACCAAAACCGTCGTCTCAGGACCCCGTGCTTTATAATTTATTAAGCAGCTATTATAAGCCAGGCACTGTGCTAAACACTTCAGTACGTCTTACTCCTTCAATCTCTGCTATCACCTCTGAGTGAGCAGAGACTTCAGCTGATTTGTTCAGGATTTTATCTCAGTCTCAAAAACCTCACTTGTTCTCTAGTGAAAGCTCATAGATATCTGTCAAATAAATTTAAATAATTATGGAGGTAGATATTAATGTCCCCATTTTAAAGGTTAAGAAATCGAAGCTCAAAGAGATAAATTGACTTGACCAAACCAAATAAATAAATTAAATTAAATAAACCAAAAACCAGGAAATAGGCTGAGCTGGCACTGGACCCTGGGTTTTATTTTTTTAAGTTTGATATTTTTATTTCTTTTTAAACTCATTTTTATTTATTTTTATTTTTAATTAATTAATTTTTTTATTAAGTCATATATACATAGATCATAAATACATTTATGCCTTTGTAGGATTCAATGTGTTGATTATTTGTACAAATTAGAGTGCTTACATCCTACTAATTAACATAGCTTTCACCTCATTTACTTAATCACAGTGTTAAGACATTTGTGTTCAATCCTTGATACATTTGACTTGTACCCTTGCAATATGCTCCATAGGTGTCGTCCCACCATTAACCCTCCTCCAATGAACCACCCCCCTCCTTTCCATGCCCCTCCCCTTCCCTCCTTCATCCTGGTCTACAGTTGTGATTCATCACTCATATGAAAGTGTGAGTGATTATAAATTGGTTTTATAGTAGTACTGAGTACATTGGATATTTTTTTTTCTGTTCCTGAGATATTTTACTAAGAAGAATATTTTCCAGTTCCATCCATGTAAGCATAAAAGAGGTAAAGTCTCCATCTTAAAAATATGGAACGCTTCACGAATTTGCATGTCATCCTTGCACAGGGGCCATGCTAATCTTCCCTGTATCGTTTCAATGTTAGTACATGTGCTGCCAAAGCGAGCCTGAGCCTGGGTTTTCTGATGTCAAGGTTGGTACTCAGCCCTCAGAGCATGGCTGCCTTTCAGCTTGCCTGCCTTTAAAACCTAAAATAAAATGGTGTTTAATCCTTCCAAAAAACATAAATAAAACCTGAAGAACAAGCTTCAGTTTCTAAAGGTTCATATATTATTTTTGCCATTCAGAAATAAAAAGTGACCATAAATTCTTTGCCCCCAAAACAACAATGAAGAGATTTTTTTTTAAATCGTGTTCAATTAAAAAAATAAAAAATCAAGCAAATAATGACAACAACAATAACAACAACAACAACCAAATGTTTGCTAATTTCATGGGAATTATGAATGTCTTGCTCATGGAAGACATAGTTACACCAAACTTCCTGTGGCCGTGGAGAATGGGAGTTTGAAATAAAAGACAGAGGAGCTGACCTGCACAGCAGCTGGCTAGGAGGGTGTGCCTTTCCCATCCCTCTGCTTCACCTCGGTTTTGCAAGGACTCTGGAGTTGGGAGAAGGGGTTCCTAGTCAGAGTCGGGACAGTCACTGAATCTGTTAACTGGGAACAAGCGCTTCACGACTTCCGTCTCCCGTGTATAAAGGGAGGGCCGACAGCACCCAGAGCCCCTGCCCTCTCTGACACAGCCTCTCATTCCCTTCATTCCCATTCCCTCCTCTCTTCCATCTCGTCTAGACGGTGCAGGCACGGGTGGCCCAGAGCAGCTCTGGGGACTCCCCACCATCGCCACTTGGGGGGCCCCTCTGAGCAGCTGCACAGCCACAGCTGCCTGGCCCTGCACTACCCTGCACTGCGGCCTCCTCCGATTTACCTATGCAGATGTGGCAGTGAGTAAACATGGTCTGCTGAAAATTAAAAAAAAAAAAAACCGAGAAGGCCTTCGTTTCTCATATTTCTTTTACCTTCGCTTTCCCTAAGCCAAGGTATACTGAGTGACCGAGAGAAGCCCCCATTCCAAAACCCACCTCCCTCAGGAACTCACCCCCGGTCCACCTGCGCAGGTAGAGCCGTGAGATGAGGGAGAACTGCTTTCCATTTTCAGCAGGGTTTTCTATTTCGAGTTTCGTTTAGCCTTCCGACTCACCACGTCCAGGAGACAACGTGAGCTCGCTCAGCCATGCTGGTACACACAGGCTGGTCTCGGCAAAGCTGCCCCAGAACTGCAGCCTTCAGTCCCCGGTCGGGAGCCCAGGCAGGTTCGCCTTCCTCGGGCAACCTTCCCCCTCTAGCTCAGACACGAATCCTCTCACAGACTGCCCTTCTCAGGGCTGGTGGAAGTCGGGCCCCTGATTGCAGCACGTTCTCTGTAAATTCTCCTTCACCGTTGCCCTGCCTCTCGCCTTCTCCTATTTGGAATTCCTGGGGGCTCTTCCAGCGCCCCACAGCACATGTTGTGCACATTCTGAAGTGACACCGACAGCAGGCCCTGTCATGCTTAGAGCTGTGCCCTCTTTTCCCAAGAAGACTGTGAATTTTGAGGGACAAGGTTTATATCATGCCCATGTTGCTGGTCTTCACTGGCCTGAGTCAAGATCAACACCAAATGTGATGAATTCGATAACTCTTGCCACCCACTAACGTGGCAGGAGACATTTTCCAACTTCTACCTTGGGGAAGACACATGGGGCCAGAGAAGGGTTAAATGGAAGCTTTGTGATTCATCGGGTCCCACCCTGAGATGCTTCTTCCAGCTCCTGCTGACTTCTCCTGTTACTAAGCATAAAACAAACACCACCACCTCCCTCACACCTATTTTCCTGGTCCCCGGGTTGCATTCCCTTGCCTGGCTCTTTTCTTTCAGATCCACCTTTCTTTCAATGTAATTATTTGCATTTCCCGCAACACGTGCCTCAAAATGACATCACCAGTTTAATCTGAAATGTTATGCTTAACCTTATTTGAAGCTAAGATGCTAGAACTCTTCTATTTCCTGTTCCAACAAGTACTTCTTCATTTCTGTTTTCATTAATTCATCAGACAACTAGATAGCCGGCAAGGCGCTGAGGGGTCCAAACACGAAAATGATCCCTTTGCTAACTGTAAGGTGTTCCCCATCAGGTGGGGGAGATAAGACAAGCATAGAAAGAGTTATAATATCAGATAGATGGCAATGAGAGCCTTTAAAGGGAAGACCAAAAAAAATCACATATTAGATACATTCCAAGGGGTGAGGGGGGTCACTCCCCCCAGAAGGAGGAGAGAAGGTAGGATCAGGAAAGACCTCACAGGGGAGGTGAACTTTGAAGTGGGCCCCCCAAAATAAGAATGGATTTGCAGTTGCAGGGCTAGGAGGGTAAAGTGGAAGGAAAAATCCCAGAGCAAAGGCTGGAGATGGAAAAGTACAGGACCGGGAAGAGTGAGAGTTCACGCAGGCTGCAGCACTGCGTGCTGGGACGTGAGCACGGAGGAATGGGCTGAACCCGCAGGTTGGGATCCACGTGGGGGGTGGAAGGAGCAGGATGAGGCTGGGAGACCAGTCGGGAGGCTTCTGCAACTTCCTGAGTGACAAGGGAGAGGGCAGTGGCAGTAAAAATGGAGGGAAGGGGTGGGTGTGGGAAAGGTTTCAACAGAGTTGCCCAAATTCTTCCAAATCTCCTTGACTAATTCTCTTCAGTAACTCATGCACCTACTTTAGTAGCAGGTGCAGCACCAGCTCTCCCTGTCTCCTCTTCGGGAGCTTATCTCTTTATCTTCCTGGTGCATGACTTTCTGCCCAGTCCCTTGTCTTCCACCCATCGGAGCAGGTGAGCCATGCTGCTCAGAACTCACACTGTCACACTTGGCCTGGGTTGTCTCTGTCCTCAGCAGTTGGTGTCTGCACACCCACAAAACAATAGCTCTAAGTCTCCCAGGCCCTTGCGCAGGTTTTGGTTTCTGACCAAAGATAAGCAAGGACTTTAGCGCAGGATGTGGGAGGAAGTGGCAGAGACGAGCCTTCACCGGACTCAGCTAATAGGCTCGCCCTGGATTCGGCTCTGCCACATCTCACTCTTCCTGGGAGGCCAACAAGAAGGAGTAAGGTGACTGTGGGCAGGTTGGACAGGGAGATCATGAGGAAGCAGAGAGGCTTAACGTTTGTCCCTAGAAACCAGCTCAGCACCACCAGCCCTGGGAGTCGCTGGCAGAGAAAATCAGAAGCAGAGTCCAAGGCGCTGCTCTGCCTCCACTGAGCAATGGCCCTTAGTTCCCTCTTCCATGCCAAGCCTCGTTTTACCTCCTGTAATTTGGAGATTACGAAATCCACCTTGCCTGTTCTACTGAACTCTTTGGAAAGGTGGAACAAGTGAGTAGGGAAGCACTTTGAACACACAAAGCACCATATTACAGGCTTGTTCTCATCTAGCCACACCCTTCCTC
This sequence comes from Perodicticus potto, assembly GCA_963574655.1. Classification (NCBI taxonomy): domain Eukaryota; kingdom Metazoa; phylum Chordata; class Mammalia; order Primates; family Lorisidae; genus Perodicticus; species Perodicticus potto. The sequence goes on along the minus strand of CAUYRH010062721.1, from coordinate 11,572 downwards.
ACTAGGACGGGTAGACATGGTGAGAAGGAAGGGGAATTCAGATGCCGGGGGTGGGGGGATGGGGGCAGAGGCTGTACAGGGCCCCTCTTTTCAACAGTAGAACTAGGGTAAGACCTTATGAAGAATCTAATCCAGTTCCTCATTTGCTAGACAAGGTAGCTGGCGCTCAAAGAGAGAAGGTGAACACTCGGTCACTTGAACACACGGTCACAACTTGACTCAGAGGAACATCCTGGTCCTGGAGATCCCAGACTAGTCCTTTCCCCCCACCCGACATCCCTCTGGCTTAGCAACCTGAAGGTCTCCAGAGTGGAGACCAGCTGCCGGGGGCTGGGCTTGCTGGACTCTTAACTACCTGGTGAATAGTTGTGTAAGTGGAGCTATGGAAGGGCTTAGCTTGGGACAGGACATCCTACACTATTTCTTTAAATCTTGTTTGGAATCCTGGATAACCATTTTCTAAGATCCAGAGCATCACGTCTGGGAGAGAAAGACTCAGCCCTTCTCTCCTCTGTGCGAAGGTATTATCTGGGCTCAGGTCAGGAGAAGAAAGAACAATTCTGTCTACTAGGTAGTAGTCGACAAGTATGAAAGGCTTAGTAGGTGCTGATCCTCTAATAAACATTTTACGGGTACCTCACCTCATTTCTTCCTTGTAAAAACCCTAGGCTGTAAATAATCTCAGTACTCTCAGTGGACCAGATTCAGAAAACACAAGTGTCTGGAGTTCTGGCCCGGTGCCAAGTTGTGCCTCTCAAGATCTGCCTAAGCCACAGCAAGATTTCTTACCAGGAACGACAGCTCCTACTTTCAATCTTTTCAGAATGGGCCCCTACATAGTATCGGGATGGCCGGACGGGATGATTCTGAGACAGAATCTCTCTGTGCTTCCTCTACTGACATGCGTGCGTCCATCTTCTCCTGATTCATCACTGTACAAGCCTTTTTGGAGGGCAGCACTGGGCTGGTATCCGGGGGGCTATATCAAAACCTTCCTTCAAAGTTTTGAAGCCTGGCAGGTGGCCAAGGAGCACATTGTCAGGCAACTCCAATCAGGAGAGGACAGTTACGTCACAAGACAGAGATAAGGGTCTGTATCTGGGGGTACAGAGGTAAGAGAGCGGAAGGGGAAGCTATCCGCCCAATGAGAGGGTCAGATGTGTTCAGGGAAGGAAGCGGGGTGGGGGGGGTGCAGGTGGATGGTGTGGGCGGACCGTAAGATGCAGGAGAAGAAAAGGTGGGCCTTCAGGCCAGAAAGAGTCTGGGGCTGCTGTTTGGAGGGCTCTGAGGCCACGCTAAGGCACTTATTTCTTCCCAAAGTTTACCAGTCCTAGCCCAGACATGGGGGGGGCCCCTTGCATGGCTAGCTAGAGCCTCAGTTTCCCCTCCTACAAAATGGAAGCCATGCGTGTTGCCTGTAAAGGCCCTGTGTGAAAGTGGTCCTGGGGGAAGCAATAGCAGAATGCTCTGAGCTCCTTCAGGATAAGATGCAAAAGGAATGCAAATCACAGTTATTTATAATGGCAGCAAACCGAGACTCTGAAAAGACAGTTTTGCGGGGCCGCCAAGCGCTCCCTCTGGAAATCCTGAAAACCTGCCGCGGCAGGGCTGTGCCCAGATCCCAGCTGGAAGCAGGCTTATCTCTTCTCAGCTCCTGGTTCTCCTTCCCATCCTGCCAGGATGTTCCTCATACAACAAACACTAAGCTCTCTGCATAAGTTCTTCCACCTACAGGGGAAGAAGCTCTGCCCTCCCCTTTCAGAAAACCAAGCTGAGTCTAGACTACCAGGTCGTGACAAGTTCCTATTTGTGTCATCAGGGCCTCACAGACAGCACTGTCAAGGCTAGACTCAGAACTAGGAACGGCTCAGCCTGGGAAAGAGCCTTGAGCCCCTTGAGTCTCCTATGCAGCCCTGCACTTACCGAACTGCCCCTTTTCTGTGCCAAGCTTCTGCAAGGCACAAAGTACTCACATGTCCAAGGAGACAGTGGGCAGGGCAGGGCAGATGGGGGCCTGGCCCCAGAAGGAGAGGTAGGGAGCAGGGTCCCAATATCAGCCGAATTTCCTCTTTTACCAAAGAAGGGGAAAGATAGCGTTAGTTCCAACTTTATGCCTTTCAAAAATGGAAATGAAATGCCCTTTTCGCATGTAATCTTTTAGGGGACCCCACATATATAGCTGAAGCTCACCCATTTGGTGACCCCCTCCCATAGTTCAGAGAGATTTCACAACAGTGCTTCTCAAACTTGAACATGTACATGAATCTGGAGTAGACCTGGGTAAAATGCAGGTTCTGACTTAGAGCTCAGCACACACAGGAGAGATAGAGACAGAGGCAGAATCAGAGAGGCCTGAAATTCTTCATTTCTATGATACTAAGTTTCTAGTTGATGTCAATGCTGCTGATCCACGGACCAGACTTAAAACAGCAAGGTTTTAGACCTCTAAGAATTATACAGTTAAAAAACCACCGCTCGGCGCCTGTAGCTCAGCGGCTAGAGTGCCGGCCACATGCACCGGAGCTGGCAGGTTCCAACCCAGCCCAGGCCTGCCAAACAACAATGGCAATTACAACCCAAAAATAGCCAGGTGTTGTAGCAGACACCTGTAGTCCCAGCTACCTGGGAGGCTGAGGCAAGAGAATCGCTTAAGCCCAAGAGTTGGAAGTTACTGTGAACTGTGACACCACGGCACTCTACCAAGGGCTACAGTGAGACTCTGCCTCAAAAAAAACAAAAACCCCACTGATCTTTAGGATAGAGAGGCAGTGAGCCTCCCCATTTCCCATCCCTGGAGATAGTAAGCCAAGCCTCCTGGATTAGATTCTGCTTCCCTAGACTAAAGTCAGCTTCTACCACTGACTCCAAACCTAGACCCTAGGGTTACCTCCTTCTGACCTCCTGCTGGTTCCAGCTGCCCACTATACCCACCAGCAGACTGGGAGACTTCCTAAGAGGCCTAGCTGTGAGGAAGAGCTTTAAGGTATAGGATTCACTCAGCAGAAAAGCAAAAAGCTTCAGGTCAGTCTTCATCTCCATCCCCACGTGCCACTGAAACATGAGCGAGAGGTATCAAGCCAGTGTTCCCACTGGCACTTAAACAGAAGGACCTCGTGACAGCCACCCTCTCCATGCCCTGTCCTAACCCCAGGTGATGGAGGTCATTCCCCTCACATACCTTTTATCCCTCAGATCCGCCCCTTTTGGGACAGAGATGCTCCCACTGAGGTCAAAAGTATTTTTGGCTATGCTACGTGGACCCATGCTTGGCCAGCCCTCCTTGGACATTAATCTTGGATTTCACAAACACCAGGTCTCCTAATCCAGGAGGCACGGAGGAGACAGGGAAACCTGAGTGCACTGGAAAGTACAGGGCACGGCCTTTTGAGGTTTTTGTCTGTGCGCCATGTATGATAAAAACAACAACAGTAACACCTAATGCTCAGAAAATGCTTTGGCATTTACCAAGCACTTTCTCTGCCATTGCCTCATTTGACCTTCCTGAGATGGCCATAGGGATGAGAAGGCAGAGATTATTCTGAATTCTATGTCATAGAAGAGTCAGGTGAACTGGCAAGATGACACAGATAATAAGGGGAAAATTGGGTCTTCAGCCTCCATGTTCAAACCCAAGACTCTTTACTGTACCCTGATGGCATCCCAGCCTTTTGCTTCTGCCTCTAGCTCAGTTTTGTTTTTTTGGTTAAACATTATAAGGGACAGTATTTGCAGGTCTTTATGTTCAAAGCCCAGAGTCATAAATGCTTTCAAAGCGTGGAAGACTAAAAACAAAAAGAAGGAGGCAGCTTATCATACTCCTGGCCTGGCCAGAAGCGAGAGTGAGTGAGGTGAGATTAATCAGATAATTTACAAGGGCACAGGCAGGGTTAAGGAAAACTGAGAGATGGCCATGAACCCTGACACCCCCAACACCCGGAGGCCGTTACCAGCCCTTATCCTGAAATGGCAAACAGGAGGCAGTTTCCAGAGTCTGGAAAGCACTGGGAACCCACTGCCAACCTGCAGCTACCAGATGGGGTGTCAGGGAGTCTCACCCCTCCCCTCAAGGGAACCTGATGATATCCAATAATTCCAGCCTCCTGGAAAGGCTATGAGGGAAAGATGAAGAATGGACTTGGAGGGTCAGAGAACACTCAGCACACAGCTGCTGCCCACTAATATAGCCAAGGAATTGGGGACAGGGGAGATGGCACGGAGTCTGACGGGTGGGATATGTCAAGGAGGTATCACTATCCCCTGTTGGTATACACACTTCAGAGCCCAACTGTAGCTCTAGGGGAGCCAGTCTGGCCCTGGGCCTCAGGGAAGTCCAAGTAAAACCAGATGAAGAGCTTTCCAGAAACTCTACTAACTCCACCAACAAGGCTGGCCATCCTGGGATCTGGGTTTCAATCCCAATTCTGTCACTCTGCCCAATTACCGGATGTGACCCTATATAATTCATTTGTGTCCCTGTCTGGAGATAAGTATTGCAACAATCCCTATGCAGCCTGTCTCAGGACAGGCTGGCCCTTTGCTCACAGAGATTGCCACAGAAGAATTCCACAGAGGGAGGCCACAGAAGAATGTCATGGAATGCAAACAGCCTGGATCACCCAGGTCTCATTTGCTCTCCGTAAAACACAGCTCGTGATAGCCAGATTTGAGGAAAGTTAAAGCCAGGGAAGCCCTAGAGTCATCAGACCAACCTGCTCTCATATAAAAGAAGAAAGTGAAATCGAGGTTCCACAGGTGGGACACAGCAGGGACCACACACGTGTCCTCTCTCCCCAGCCTTCCTCTCAGTCCCGTGGCACCTCTGCCACCTCCCCTTGCAGGTGGCAGGACCCACCCATGTGAGAATCAAATGAGATAAAGGATGAGGAAGAGTTTTGTCAATTGGAATGGTGGTTATTACAATTATAATTAATAATAACAGTCTTTTCCCCCACGAATCTACCCCAGAGCCTAAAATTATCACCATGAATGACGTCTCTGAGGACATGGTAAAATGGGAGTATTTTCCCAGGGCAAAGCCCATCAATGAATATCTGAGAGCACACAGCAGACGCAGTCATCAGAGCGGCTGATAAGAAATACCACTTAGCTGAGAACAGGATTCCAGGGGCATCGGACACGACATAGGTACATTTTGATTGGGAACAGATGGCAGGAAGGACAGAACTTGATGAGCTCACGATGTAGGAAGGGAAGTTCAGGTGGGGACATAACAGGTTGGGGGCTTAGTCCAAACTCTGGCCAAGAAAGGCTAATGGGCTTGCTGAAGCCTTCCAAAGCCTTCCTTTGGAGCTCTCAAAGCTCTTTTTTGGCATCCAGATACTATGGGGCAGCCTTCAGCAGCTAGTTCCACATGTGGACTTCTCAATGCAGAGACTAGGCCCGTCTTATTTGTTACCAGAGGATCATATGCCACATTGCAGCTTTTAAACCAAAAGCCAAAGCCTTAACTCTAAGTGAAAAACTCTAGATTTTGGACTATCTTTCAGGACATGGACCCAGTCTACTGTTTTGCTTCGCTATATTTCCAACCCTTCAACTTCTCCTTGTGCCACTGGATTCTGTCATTCTTCCCCACATTCATTCAACAATATTCCTTGAAGACCTACAGTGCTTATCACTAGGGGACGATGGTGGCCTTCACAGAGCTGGCCATCCAGGGCAGGCTGATGGAAGCTTCCAAACTCACTGAAACAGATGCATGAGCAAAGCACCAGCTCAATCCAGAGCTCAGCACCAAGCAAAGCCACTTGCTGCTGCTGGAAGGGCCAACTTTGGTACAAATATCCTAAATAGAAGTACAGAATATTGGGAGTGAAAAACTCCATTGTATATAGTAAACCCAGTAAATTCAAACCTCTCTCCATAAAGACCAGGGCAGTATGGTTTTGTATCTCTGAGCATGAAAGGTAGACAGACACCCGGTGAAAAATTGCCAGCTTTCTTGCTTACTGGGTGATCTTGGGTAAGTCACTTAACCTCTCTGAGCCCTATTTTCTTCCTCTGGTTCACAAAAGTTATTATAGTGCTTACAGAACTGGTATGAGAACTAGACAAGGCAATGCATGCCAAGTTCTGGGAACAGAGACTGCATGGCAAGTACTCAATGAAAAGTCACTGTCATTAGATAAACTGAGGCCAAGGAGAGTCATGGCTCCTCTAATACCACTCGTTTAGTTAGAAGCAGATCCAAAATTAGAATGCAGATGCCCAACTCCAGGCCAGGGTTCTTTCAGCTATACCTACTACCTTCCTACCAGGAAATTTAGCTTTATTATATTGGAAGTTTAAGCAAACTAAGAAATCTGATGTTCAATTACCGTACAGAACCTTTCTTATCTGGGCCACCAGAAAGGTTATATTTATTCCACTCAAGTGACCCCATTGCTACCAACTGATCATCTGCCTCACCCTCCTTCCCAAAGAAACTGAAGCTTCTGGCCTACCCCATGGCCAGCGCTGGGGGCTGTATATTTCCTCTCATCTTTATTTTGCTGAATCATTGTAGCTCAGCAGCCCAAATCTTTACAGTTATTTCCCCATCTCTCTTTTCTTTGCTTAGAAAAGGGGCACAAACTGGTGTAGAATCCAAGAGTCCCCTAAGGGAAGGTCAGGGCCCTGCAATGGGCCTGAAGACCCACCCAATTTCCCATCAAGCCAATGTTAGAACTCAATGGAATGAACAAATAAAGGTATTTGTGTCTCACCAAAGCATATTTAACGGCTCGCTGATAACTCACAGCCCTAACCACCTGTTGGTACCATTGAACCACTAAGTAACAGATTCTTAAGTGGGTATAACGTTAAAAATAAGTTGATCTGATTTACTTTTTTTGCAGGGGTGCCAGAGTCTGAGAGTGGAAATAGAATAAAGATTAATGAAATATAAGGGTTCAGAGTTTGGACTCTAATCAAACTGCCTGGGCTCAAATCTCTATTCTACCAAACACCGTGAGGCCTTGGCTAAGTCACTTCATGTCGATGTGCCTCAGTTTCCTCATCTGTAAAATGGGGTAAAGATACTTACCTCATAAGATTATTATGAGACTTGCATAAGTTAATAACTTATAAAGTGCTTAGAACATGCCTGGCACGTGGCAAACACTACGTGTTTTAGAATTCGTGAACTGAGAAGGTAGGCGACTGAGCCTCAGTTCCACGCCCACTCTGGAAATTCACAAATTGATGACAGAGTCCCTTGTCTTTCTCTGTCCTGGTGCTGGCACTTGCTGGAATGTCTCTGCGTTGCGTTCTCAGAGATGTCAAAGCAGCCTGTTGGAAGCACCAAGGAAGAACACGAGCACCCTTGGTGAAGTTCTCCTGGATGAGTCAAAAACCTTGCAGCTGTTTTCATTGTCAGTTTGGCCATCATCACTGCAGGAGGCTGTTGGGAGCTTGGAAATGGAGAGTGCTCACTGGTGGTCTCCACAGGGCCTCTGAAATTCACATCAGACATCCCTGCACCCAGCAATTGCTCCCTCTCCCCTTCCCTTTCTGCCTCTCTGATCCACCCCTTGGTTGATCCCCTGACAGAGGCTGATGACTCAGCACATCCTCTTTGGTTCCACCCAAGTATTCTCTTTCAGAGTCCTGATTCCATTAAAAGAATATAATTCATTTGGTTCTGCTTCTTTGGGGTTTGGGGGATGGGAAACAAGAGTGATCGAGGAAAGGTACAAACTGGACAGGTACAAAGGGCACTTCTAATTCAGAGGGTGCACTGCTCACCAGCCGTGACTGACCTGAGACAGGTGACAGGCAAGCTCCCGACACACCTGTGGGACCTCACCAGCATGGAGGCCGCCTTGGTACGCTTTTTTCTCTACCTTACGCCTTTGGTACTGAAGGGAGGAGGATGGTGGTCTCAGAGGTACTCAGACTTAGGTTGTTCCTCTGGCTCCGCCACCCCCAACCCTCCACATCCAGCTCAAAGCTCTCTCTAGATTACAAGCCAGTCTCTGAGTCCACGCCCTCCCCTTCCAGCCTCCCTGGAGTCCCCCTGTACTTTCAGCTAGATTTACGATTCAAGAGCCAGCTTCTGATTGTGTCACCATCTTGCTTAAATAACCCCAGGCTCTCTGCAGCCTCTAGGACAGTGTTTTTCAATCTTTTTTTTTTTAACTCACAGCAAATCTTTTTGCTCTTGAACCTATAGTTAAATTTCCATAGCACACTTACATTATGTTGATCAAAGAAAAGGAGAGTAAAAAGAAAGGAATATACTTACTGTATATACTATACTTAACTAAGCTTTAAACTGCTTTTGAAAATAATTATTCATGATGTTTAAAATTTTTCATGGCACACCTAGGATCCTCTTGGGACACACAAGGTGCTGCGGCACACTGGTTAAAAATCACTGCTCTAGGGCAAAGTCGAATTTCTCGCTGGCTTTCAAGTTCCTCTGGCCTCGACCCCCATAGCTCCCCTACCCATTCAGAATGATCCTGTGCCCAATTCAATCTGTCATTCTTTATTCTCCACTAAGCATACCCCACTTCTGCACTTCCGTGAAAATCATGGGCTCTCATCATTTACTTCCTGGGTGGCCTTGGGAAAGTTACTTAACATCTCGGAACCTCACTTGCTTTGTCTACAAAACGATGCTATTGGAGAGGGAAGGATTTTCACGAAGATAATGTATGAGGGCTTAGTGCAGTACCCCGAACATAGTGAGAGCTCAGTAAAAGTTAGCCTTAACCATAGTCGTCAGAACAGTCATGATTCTGCTCACTGTTCCATTTATGTTGCCTCTTCCACGAAGCCTTCTCTGATCTCCCACCCGAGCACTAGTCCTCCTACTTTCCATGTCGCCCTATTCTTGTGGCCATTCCCGTATCCAACAGGGTACTTCAGTGACATTCCCACTTATTCCGTCTCCCTGTTTGGAAGCAGGGACTGTGACTCGTCCACTTCTGGATCCTTTGCTTCATCCTGGCACTTAGGGAATCTCAGCAAAGCTTCGGGTCATCTGGATATTCCTCTGGACCCTGCAGAGAGGGTCAGAAAAAGTCCTTGTGTGACCTCAAGCTGCTCCGAGAAAGAGGGTCCCTCTTAAGAAACGGAACAGCACAGCTCTCTGAGGTAGTCCTCTGCCTGGGGACTGCTGGACACGCAGCCCAATCTGGGCCACCTGGGGATCGACTTTGCGAACTTTGCCCTCATGCCCCAACATCCTACTTCCCCAAACCTGGACCAAGAACAAGGGCACGTGAGTGTAGAGAGAAAGTGAGGCATTTATCACACTGAGAATTGTCTTGGGAAATAGGGGAGTGGAGGGGAAGAGGCTTTATTTTCTAAGACTCGGGGAGGAAAATGATCTGTGGCTTACGTCAAAGCTCCGAGGGAAGCTGCTGCCCCTGCACGTGATGCTGACCGGAAACATCCTCCTCCTAGTTGCACTGAGCTCCCAGCTTGCTGACCACAAACTCAGAAGGGTCCCAGCTCTCTGATTCATCTGCTTCGCAAGTGTTTGCCAGCAGACACACAGTGGGCGTTAAGCTCCCACGTTGCCGTCAGGGCCAGAGCTGAAGCCTGGTCACAGAGCCCGTCGCTCTAGGGTACAGGTCAGTTCACTCACAGTAGCTGTCCTCTCTGAATTCTGATCAGAAAAGGTAGCCTGGGCCTGCCCAATGCCTCCCCCGGCTCCAGGTCTGACCAGAGCCCCAGGGGTAGAGTCCAGTCTAACCCGGGCCCAGAGAGGAAGAGTCACGCCAGGCCTGCAGCACAGAGCTCTGAAGCCCAGTCCAGTTACTCCCCACTAGCCCAAGATGCCCCCACTGGCTGTTTGATCCAAGGGCATAACCCGTGAGGAAAGGAGATTGTGAAATGCTTCCACTGGAAGCCCGGGGATGGCTGAAAGCCCAGATGGTTCTTTCCTAACCCTCCTAACCTAGTCTCAGCTCAGCCGTTTCCATACCACTGGCTCGTGTTAACCCTTCTTCTCACGAGGCCCAGGCCTACCTTCCACAGTGCCGGCCCTTAGAACACCCCGGACACCTCCACTGGCAACATCTTTCCATTGAGCAATCTTGTTGTGCAAACTGACTCTTCTTGCCCTTTACAGTTACTCGGCAGCTCTGCAAAACAGTAACCCAACTGTTTATTTTTATTTCAAGCTGGAAGTTAAAGAGCTAGCTTTACATATTTGTTTCCTTTCCCTTGAGGACATCATTAGAGACCTCAGAGATTTCTGGTCTTTGACTCCTGACTATTAGCTTGACCTGTCTGTCTTCTGCGAGCCCCCAGTCTGTGCCAGTTACATGAGCAGGTCCTGGGAAGGAAAGGGGTGCCCCTCCAAAGGGAACATGCTCCCTGAATGGAGACTTGGCACTTACTCAGCTTCCCTTCACCCACCCATCTCAGGGCCACCGGCCAGCGCATGCTCTCACGGCACCTCCAGCCTGGGTCGTTATCTCCCAAGTCTGTTCTACACTTTTATAGTTTACAAACATTTTAACCTTCCTCACTGCATATTAGCTTTCCCTGGAGGATAAGCAGGGCAGGTGTGCAGGTTGCAGAGGAAATAATCATATATATTTATGTTTATATCTGGGATGACCTGACCAGGTTCACATTAGCACGCAAAAGAGTCAGCTTCCTGACTCCAAGTTCAGTGCTGGGACTGCCAGCTACTCTCCTTATTATCCACCTTGCACACCCAGCTAAAAGGAGCTTCCGAAAACTCTACTCTCCGCTGATTACTCTTGCATTCACAAGCCTTCAGTAACTCCTAAATGCCCACAGGACAAAATTCTAATGACTCCAAATGTCTCCTAAAGCCCAAGTTTCTCCTCAGAGTTATTTCCACTGCTAAACCTGGTGGAGCTATCTGAATTCAGTGTCCTATGTACTTTTTAAACCTCTAGACCTTATCTAGAGGTTTCTGCTTCCCTAGACCTCACGGATCACTGAGGATACCTCCTGCAAGGACACTTCTGGATACCCCCAGCGCACAGCGAGCTGTCCCTTCTGAGATTCGTAACTTGTGTCAACCATCCCCTCTGGGCACAGAGGGCCCACATGCACTGCGCAGGGCTGAGGCTGGCCTTTACTTTCATCTCCCACCTCAGCCCAGGACAAACTTTGCATGTCAGAAAAGGGCCCCTTGGTGGTTACCTACCAAGTTGGGTTCAAAAGAGTTTGGGGTAGACTTGCCTGCTCATGACTAGACAAGTAAGAAAAACAGAAGAAAAAAACACATTGGATCAAGAGCGCAAAACTTCTATCTCATCACTAAAGTATTAAATGCATAACTTCATCAAAAAGGAGTGGGAAGAAAGAGGAAGCTGCAGAGAGAAGTGGCCCCAGTTTAGAGTGAAGGGGATTGATCCATCTCAGGTTCTGCAGGGCTCTATAATGAACATGCCCAGTGATGGGAGTCACTAGTGGTGACCTTGGAGCCTCAGTTTTCTTTTTTTTTTTTTTTTTTGTAGAGACAGAGTCTCACTCTCTCGCCCTCTGTGGAGTGCTGTGGAGTCACAGCTCACAGCAACCTCCACCTCTTAGGCTTGAGCGATTCTCCTGCCTCAGCCTCCCAGGTAGCTGGGATTAC
>CAUYRH010062720.1:0-14491 GCA_963574655.1 Perodicticus potto | reverse complement strand
ACCACTGGTGTGATCCTGCCCTTTATCCTCTCTCCCCCCACCCTCTCCCTCCCCTTCCCTCCCTCTCCCCTTTCCCCATCATCCCGTGCAATAAATGGGTTGTAGCCTTCACTATAGAGATATAAATTTGCCTCATATTAGGGATGTATACATTGGATACTTTTTCTCCCATTCTAGAGATACTTTGCTAAGGAGAACCTGATCCAGCTCCATCCATGTAACTATGAATTGACTTTAATATGCCCTACTTTCCAAACCCCCAACGCAGGTCTGCATTTTGAATCAGCAATGGTAACCAGCCTCAAGTGATCCGTGTCTTCTTATAGCCATGCCCTTGCATCCCTTACAGATAGCATACTGGTGGTGTGACCAACAGAATACATCAGAAATAATGATGTGTCACTTTCTAGGCTAGGTCACAATAGGTACTGCAACTTTTTCCTTACTGTCTCTGATCTATTCTGGGACAGTGGCAGGAAGCAAACAATGGTTTCCTTGGGATCACATCTTCTAGCGCTGCTATTTGACCTACCAGTAAAGACACCTTTTTTTTTTTTTTTGCCATTCACCAAAAGAGGTCTCATACTGGAAATAACTGGACCCCATTTTAAAATCTCTCATAAAAAGGGATTTTAAAGAGTTTTTTTAATCAGTTAATTTTTGAAACATTTTCTACCAATGTTTGCAAAGAAGGGAAACAGCATCAAAAGCAAAGTGTGGGAGTATTCTAAATTATTGTTAATAATGTCTGACATATTATTTGAGTGTCATAAAAGGAAATGTGTATTTTTGCTTCTGTTTCTGGCATAAATATTTACCACTGAAACAAATATTTTCTTTTGGAAATCAATATTTTGGTTCTCAGGGCTGAAGCAAAGCTTTTGTTTAGAAATTACTTTCTTTTGTACTTACACCCTCATGTAGGGAGGACAGAAATCTAGAACAGTGGAGCCCCATGCCAAAAATCACTGATAAAACTTTATTTTTTCCTCTACACTGCTCATATCTATGAAATTCATTCACATAGAGTTACCTTCAAAAGGATGAAAAGCAATGGCTTTTAAAGCTAGTCCATAAAAAAAGTAATAAATGTTAATATAAATTTATCTAACAATTAAGAAATCAAGATTAGAGAGTAAAGCAGTACTTGGATATTTTATAAAGTATTTCATGAAATATTAACTTTCATGAAAATTAAACTGTTAAAACACCCTTCGAAATGTGGTCTGGATTGTTTTATTATTATTGGATTACTATCACTTGTTTTTAAAGTAAAAGTTAGATTTGTACTAGAACTCTTCCTTGAGAAACAGGCGAAGCTCGATAGTCTTAAAAATTTATTTATATGGTTTGAGATTTCATGATGAAAATAATCTGTAACAAACTATCACTTATAGAGATTTGGTATAATGTTAAGAAGAATACCCGCATCATCTGAAAAAGTTATGAAAACATTCCTCCCTTTTCTAATTACGTATTTATGTGAAGCCAGATTTTTTTCTATACTTCAATAAAAATACCACATCGCAAACAATAGAATGCAGAAGGAGGTAAGAAAATCCAGCCAGCTTCTATTAAGCTAGATATTAAAGACATTTACAAAAATGCCACTCTTCTTACTACAAATGTATATATTTTTTGTTTTGTTTTTCAGAAAAGTTACATAACATATGTTAATATGTAATGTGTTTTCACTATTTTTAAATGAATTAATAAATCTATTTTAAATTTCTCAGTTTTAATTTCCAATATGATAAATACTGATAGATAAAACCTGCAGAAACACAAGCTCTTTAGGAGTCTTCAATAATTTATAAGAGTGTAAAGGGGTCCTGAGATCCTGAGCAGGTACCACTTCTGTTTACCAGGTTTATTAGTTGTTCTCTTGGATTATTCCTTGGATGCTTTAAGCAGGACATGCTTGGGATAATTTACAATTATTACATTGTAATTTTCAAGGGTGGTTTGTACCAGTCCCATAGCCAAATTACTAATGCCAAGGAAAGAACAGGTTATTTGCCCCTTTAGGTTTTTACAGAGATTTAGGAGGACAGGGAAAAACCGTTGTCAACCTTTCTTAAAAAATTATTGTCAGGGTGGTGCCTGTGGCTCAAAGGAGTAGGGCACTGGCCCCATATACTGGAGGTGGGGGGTTCAAACCCAGCCCTGGCCAAAACCTGCAAAAAAAAAAAAAAGAAAGTATTGTCAAATAATATTATCACCAATGCTGGGAGTGTAATGTATGTTTTTTGAAACTGAAAATAGCTATGTTTTCCCTAACTATAAATTACAATAGAATGTCTGTAACAAACTGGTCAACATACAGAAGTGGGTAACATGGGAACTAGGCCTACTGAGCAGACTGATACATGCATGTCTGGTCTTTGCAAATTAGGTCAATTAGGAGGAGTTTGATATAGGAAGAGGGTCAACTACTGTAATCATAAAAAAAGTAACTCTGATACAATAAAGAACATTCTACAAATCACCCAAATCTATCCACTGCCCAAAAGTACCGGTCATATATTTGCATATCGTCTTTCAGACTTTTTTCCGTATTATATGGAAACATTCCTCCCTTTTCTAATTACGTATTTATGTGAAGCCAGATTTTTTTCTATACTTCAATGAAAATACCACATTGCAAACAATAGAACACTCGTGTGTACTCGTGTGAGTATGTGTGTGTAACTCATGCAAAAACTTAGCTGTAAGAGCACCATGGTCAAAATTCAGTTTGGAAATCTCCAGATTCTGAAAAATCACTGGAAGCTGAGTAAGAAAGCTGTTGTATGAAATTAATGTTAACTTAATTAAACCTAACGTAAATTGCCTAACATGCAATTATATAAATCATTAAATTAAGTTTTAAATCTAAACTGTGACTGAGTAATAGATCTGGACATCAAACTGTTTCGTAGCTAAAAACTTTAACATTATTAATATGCTCAAGCACTTCTAGTGACATTAAATTGCTGTTGCAAATTAGAATAAACAAAAGTGAATTCTCACAGTGTTTTTTGGTATTTTTGTGTTACCAAGAATGTCTGTATTTTTTAAATTTTGTATGATTATCTAGTTACCTTACCCATTTAGCTTCAAAATCTTACTTAAAAAAGGAATATAATCCTACACATCTACTAGTATTTAAGTTGTATGAAAAAGTAAGAAGTAACTGGCATTAAATATTTCTTAATTTAGAGATCAGCTCTTTTTAGTATTTCCTCAAATGTTTTATTGGCCATTTTACTGTAGAAAATGTCACCTTCCCCATAGATGAGACAGATTGAAATCACTTGTAGAAGAGGACAAAAATTGACAGGACTGACCAGAATTTAATAAAGTTGAAACAATAAAATCCAAAATATGCTGGTGAATGTATTTTACTCACCTACCTTGCAAATGTTGTAACTTGATGCTTTTGTTTATACAATCTGCAGTCTTAAAAAAGGTATCAAGTACTTATGTGGCCTCTCAAATTACTTTATGTATTATTTCAGGTACCAGTGACAAATTTCAATAATCATTTTCAATAATAATTATCAAAAACAATGTATTAAGGCTTTAGGGTTTTTCCCTTTATACTATTTTAAATTATTTCACTATATTTCAATATATCTTAGATTGAGTGTGAACAAAATAAAATCAAGCTAGAGTTTTGACTTCATATACATTGTTTATAAACTCTAACTTTAAAATTATTTCTTCTTGACTTCAAAGTCGTCTCACACACTGACCATTTATATGCGGTAAAAACATGAACTGAAGAGGCATTACAAATGAAGAAAAGTACAAAGTAATATGAAGGCAGTCTGAGCAATAAATATGAAAATCATATTAACTTGACATTATATTTTCAGTTTAAACACTGCTAATTGAATAACTATTGTTATTAAGGAATATAATAAATATGAAGAGCAAAATGTATAATTAGTTTTAGATTTTATTGAAAATCACAGTTCAATTCAAATGTTCACACAAATTTTTGACTTCAAATAATTCCATTTATATGCATGTAGGTGTTCTCATTGGCTGTATAATGTTCCTACCATGTTCATTTCAAGATGGATATATACAGCATTTACTTTAGTTCACAAAGTGTGGGCATAAAACAATCTACAGAAGCTTTTTATAAAGTTTAAAAGAGTTCTAATCACCCATGCCAACTGCAGTCTTCCCTCAACACAAAACTTCTTTTGAAACCAACCATTCATTTGCTAAAACAAGGCATCTGCTGTTAAGGAGATTGATTACCCTGGGGCCTGACCTAATTGGGAGATTAGATATGGTTCTCTACTCTGGATGGCATGGTTTACAAGGGAAAAAAATGAGACCCAAAAAAGAGCAAACTTCTATTGGACTCCAATGCACTTTTATTTAATTCTAACTTTGCTTTACATAGAAACAAACAGAATTACAAATGTCAGCTTGGTGAAACGAATGTTATGAGTTACAAATTCATTGTGCAGAGGTCATTTCTTTAGTAACAGGTAAAAATTCACTCTTATCACATTAAACACACAGTACCCCCAAATGACTATTTTTGTCATATTCCACCGAGCTAGGATGACTATATAATAGATACATATGCACACATACACAAACATACACATACTCTCTCACAAATAGGGCTTTTGCTAATGGCATCATTTCAGTGTTTTCTATAGCCGTTTAGGTATGGGTTCTTTCCCTCCAAACACAGACATCACCTCATTGCTGTGGCTAATTGCATTTTTCTTTCTAGCCTTTGACAACCAGACCTTTGTTAATGCTATTCACAATATATCAGACTCAGGTCATCCATCCAAAACATGACAAAAGACCCAGATGCTCATGTAAATTGCACTCCCCAAAAGTACTGCCCCTTCCCCCATGCAGATACAGATTCGTGACCCCCTCCATTTTTGTTCACTCCCTTTGTTTTCACTTAATCTGTCAAGCTTGGAAAAAGTGTTTATTCATGGGCTGTAAGAAACATTACGCTTTGTTTACATTATAAATCAAATAATCAAGTTAATCATGAAGTTAGATATAATTTTTTAGACAAAGATTGTAAAACATTTATGTAGTTTTTCCCAGTTGAACTTCAAAATGGATCCATTTTCCAGAATGAAGACTTCCCCTCTATTCATTTTTTTCACCCCTTCTTGAACTCTGAAGTTGAAACGAGTTTGATTGTCCTCTTTCACTGAGGAAAAAAAGAAAGAAAAAGCTTTCAAGTAGAAGTGTTCAAGCAGAAGTGCAGGACTGAATCATTAATAAAATATCTCATTTATAATTAAAAAGTCAAATTTACTACTCAATGCTTTCTTATTGCCTTCAGTACAATTTGCATTAAGCATAATTACTAAGAATTTTTACTTTCTAAAGCCTTAAGTTACTTGAAAAATGACACTTAGAAACTACTATAATGATGCCTTAAAGGGAATGTTCTCAGAGAGTCACGTGCTTCCAGGAACATAGTATGTGTGTGTAAATAGGTCGATATTTCAGAATCAAAACTCCTTTCTGTTCATTTTTCATCACTTGTATGCTTTTACACCATATATTTCAATATTCACTATTTTTTGGACAATAAGGCTCTATAAGAGAAGGCAGAAGTAGATAATTGATTAAATAGGAAAACAGTTTAAACAGATAGAATAGAACAGCAACATTTTGGTATTTTAAGAAAACCATAAAGATCAAACTAAAATATATGAATTTCTGACCTTAATTTTACAGACTTTCAAAGTAAATTAAAATTGAGAGAAAACAGTAAATGGTACAAAACTTACAGGATTACATACACTACTATCCTTATCTTATGCTTACAAATACAACTACACTAAATTTAATGCACTCATCTGTTAGTCCTAACACCAAAAAAAGGCAAAAATATTTTATTGATCTTATGCAATAGGATGTCATAAAACATTAGTAACCACTAAGGTTAAGCAAATATTATGGAATATATCAGTAACACTAGGAAATGAATGACATAGCCCATCAGTTTCTTGGAATTCTCTATGGCAAGGCTAATGTGTAGGTCTATCCTCAAAATAAAGTCAGAACAAAGAGCAAGAAAGCTCATACAGAAAAAGAATAATGAAAGACAAAAGCTGAAGAGTGAAAATTTGGGAGAGTTAAAGGTGCAGAAATCAAAGACATGGAAGCTCAGGAAAAGGTGGGTAGGTGGGAACTGATGAATCTATGATGATGAGGCAAAACTACGGTAATTATGGTACTCACTGATATTTAAACAGTGAAGGATAATTTAAAATAGTTAAATCTTGAGTGCTTCACACCTGGACTGTCACTATACCTTTCCAATCTGTATTCACCTCTGCCATGATAATATTACTAAAACACAACTTTATATTGTTCACATAATATAATTCTCTCTCTCTCTTTTTTTTTTTTAGATTGAGTCTCAATATGTGACCCTGGGTAGAGTGCCATGGCATCACAGCTCACAGCAACCTCAAACTCTTGAGCTTAAGCAATTCTCTTGCCTCAGTCTCCCAAGTAGCTGGGACTAGAGGTGCCCACCCCAACGCTCGGCTATATTTTGGTTGCAGTTGTCATTGTTGTTTGGCAGGCCTGGGCTGGATTCGAACCCGCCAGCTCTGGTGTATGTGGCTGGCACCCTAGCCGCTGAGCTACAGGGGCTGAGCCCACATAACATAATTCTACAAAAACCTTCAGTGGCTCCTTAATGTCTCATGAGGAAAGTCCAAACCTTTAGCCTGCCACACAAGGCTTTGTAGAAAGAAGATCTACATGTGATTCATCTGATTACATGAAGACTCTGTCCTAGGGAAAAGTGCACTAGTTTGATGCTAACACACTTTAGTTCCACTGATTTTAAGTTCTGTACCAGTAATATCCTCCCTATATATCTATACCTAAGAAGACTTTTTTCCTACCTCTTCTTTATGGCCCAGACCGGACTTCATATTCTCCATTAAATCTTCCCTAAATGCCACCCATCTTTGCCTGCCAAAGTTCTAAGCACTCTTCAAGTTTTACATACTGTAAGAAACATTCCTTTAGCTATCTTTGAATTCTTTTTGCAACTATTGTATACATTCACTCCTTTCCCATCTTGTACCTCCTCGTAAGCTATTTTTGTATAATGACTCCCCAACTAGATTCATCTGACAAAGACTCTTCTTTTTTTCCCCTTTTTCATCTATACAGCACCACACCATAAGATAAATAGTGCTCAATAAATATCTATTGAGGTACCATGCTCTGTATTTTTACTTCTCCTAGTTTGACTTCTCAACCATTCCCCACTATGGTTGCCCCCAAATCTTTCCAATTCTTATCACTTATCTGACTCTGTCTTTCTCCTCTTCCACTTCCCTATCTTGTCTCTTCTTCCACTGAGAAGGTAAAGTTCATCTTTCACTTGCATTTCCTGAAAAAAATAAGACTTTACCTATAACCTCAACCCTCATTTCTTCCTTATTTTCAGTTCCCAAGAGGGATTTGTCTCTTCTGAGCCTTATTCCCCACTGAGGACCTTGATGCCATTGATCCCTACAGCCTCAGGGGTCTGGCTCTATTAGTTACAACTTTCCAGCTTTCAACTTCAGTTTTTATATTTCACACCCGGACTGTGAAATCTTTCCTCACATATCTTAATAATAAAATTCTCAAGACTCAGTAATTATTTTTATTGGTTCTCCCACTCTCCATTTCTTTTACCAAACTTTTGCTTCCATCTTCTTATCCCTCACTTCTAAATTCCTTGAAAAACTTTTATCCCTAATATGTGACTCAAATTTCTTCCTCTTAATTTGCCAAAGATCTTTTAAGTACAGAATCTATGAGTTTGCTGAGTCATTCTTATTTTTGCTGAATTGTGTACTAAACTACCAAAATAATATTTTCTCACCTAATTATGTTCTTAAGACATTCTTCTCATTATTTGCTGCCTATTTCTCCATCCCTTCTGACTTTTCTTCCCTGCCTCTTCTTTCTCCATGTGCCATTTTAGTTATTGCCTCCAAATCACCTCCCTGGATCTTTTCTTCTCCTGGCCTAAAATCACTTGAAGGAAAACTAATCCAATGCCACAAACTTATCTATCATCACCATTATGACCCCAAGGAATCCAGACTAATCTTCAGAGTTCAACCCAACACATCTGAACACATTTTCAAAATAGTCTTTAAATGTTCTTTCCTACTGTACTAAACATTCTTGTTTTCTTTTGACAGAACTATCAATACAGTTGGCAAATCCAACTCAGGTTTAATTTCAACTATCCTTGTAGTCCTCAGCCAGAACATTTGTTTAATGCACAAAATTAAAAAAAAGAAATCCTGCAGCTCTAATCAAGGTGCCCCTTTTTGCTGCCAACTCTTGGCCAGAGGAGCCAACATTTTACCCTGGACCCTACCTCTTGTTTCTCTTCTTCTACTTTTGGCTTCCGTTCCTTGCTCCAAATCTGATTTTCCAGCCTTTCAGTTCCACTGGGTTGAATTGCAGGATGGGTCTCAGGAATTTTACATCAAAGATGGAGGAAAGATGGCTTGTAAGGACCCACTATGGTTTGCATCAGGTAGATTATCTAAAATATAGTCAGATCTTCTACGCTTTCAGGATTCATATTTTGCTATCGTCTAGATTACTTGGATTTCACATCAGTTCTCCTAGATGGGTCAACTTGGATAAATTATTCAGCTTCTTTTTATAACTTAGTTTCCTCAGCTTTAAAATTCAGGTAATAATATTTAACTCATGAGCTTGTGAAGGGATTAATTCCTGTAAAGCTTAAAGGTGAGTGCCTGGTAGATAGTATGTGCTCAATAAATGTTAGCTATCATCATTATATTTTCTATGTCATGACAGTAAAAGAGTGGTTGTCCCCATCTGTGACTTAATTTGCATTATCTAAGGCCTCCTTTCATTATCTTAAACCAGTGTTTTTCAACCTTTTTTTTTTTTTAATCACACAGCACACTTGAACCTATAGCTAAACTTCTGTGGCACCCTAAATGCAGAATACAAATGTTTTCACACAATAAACGAGAGAATATCATGAAAAAAAAAAAGTTATTTGGGACATGAAGAATGAGATTGAATAACATCTGATTATTCATACATAATGAACTAAATACACCAACATAAAACTACAGTTTGAAGATGAGGATGTTAACATATACAACTTACCTAAGTAGTATTAGGCTCTGGGGCCAGGGTAATATTAGGTAGATTATTTATAGATGACAACGTTGAGGCAACAAAACAAATAAAAGTGCATTTGTATAAATCCACTAAAATTTTCCTTGTTATAGCTCATGATATTGATTGTCAAACAATATAAGTAATGTACTTTAAAAAAAATCAAAAGAGTAAAAAATAGAATATACTTACTGTGCTTTGAAATTATTTCAAAAATAATGATCTTTAAAATTTTTTTGTGGCACACTGACATCCTCTCATGGCACACTGTTGAAAATCACTGTCCCCAACTAACCATGCACCAAACCCAAGAAAGACGCATGGACTAGTGAGTGAAAAGCCATCTAAATAACAACAACTAACAACAACCACAGGAATTTTAGCGTTAAGCTAAACCTTTATTTAAATTAGATCATGTAATACAAAAATTTTATGTGGCAAGGACTATTGTTACCTATTTTACAGGTGAGGAAAATATACATATATAATTCTTAAATTGTCCAGATAGTCTGCTTCTAAAAAGTCTCTCTAGACATGGTAGGGTGACGTCCTTTTGTGCCATATCTGGCTGGGAACTCTACTGTTGGTAGACTGCTTGGAGATTCCTGCTTCTTTAATAGCAACATGATATCCACCTTTATGCCACCAACAGTTAAGTTCTTTTTCATAAGATCCAGTAGAATTTTATCACATAAGATTTTAATGAAACTCCTAAAAGAGCTTTATTCTGTCTTGAGCATATTTAAGTGGTAAATATGTAGGGTCCAAAAGGGTGAAGTATTCCTTCCTAGTGAGAAAGAATGTGTCTGCCTCACAGCATTGTTCTGGGAGAGTCCAGCATAAAGAATGATAGCTGAGATTTCCACATAGGGAAGCAGGTCAGCCATCCTAACTACACCTCTACCTGGGGAAGGGGATAAGCA
Organism: Perodicticus potto; assembly: GCA_963574655.1. NCBI lineage: Eukaryota > Metazoa > Chordata > Mammalia > Primates > Lorisidae > Perodicticus > Perodicticus potto. The sequence continues at coordinate 4,391 of CAUYRH010062720.1, read as the reverse complement.
AGGAACATTACCATTCCCAACCAAGGGTGCCTGACTTCTGTATACATTCTTTAAATTAATGGCTTCCAAAGTGGAATACTAGGTCTAACAATTAACCTTGTGAACTCATCCTAGAAGAAAGTGCTACATATCTCATTGCTGAATTATCACCACGGTCATCTTTGAAGTACTCCCTTGGGGAAGCTATGCCCCAATGCCAGCTCCTAGCCCAACCTTTGGAGCAATTTTAGAACTCTTTTTCTGAAATGGCCATCAGAGCTGTCCTCATATTACCCTTGATGTCCTGAATGTCATCAAAATGTCTTGCTTCCAGTATTTTATCTTTGGGGAAAGAAGAAAGTCACTGGGAGCTAGATCAGGTGAGTAGTGTTCTAACACATTATTTGTTTACACAGATGGTGCCATGTGAACTGTGCACTGTCATGATGCAAAAGCCATGAGCTGTTAGCAAAATGTTCAGTTTATTTTCATCTTTTTTGCGCAGCCTTTTCAGCACTTCCAAATAGTAAAGTTGATTAACTGTCCAGTTGGTACAAATTCATAATGAACGATCCCTCTGATATTTAAAAAAAAAAAAAAAAAAAAGGTTAGCAACATTATTTCGATGCTTGATTTGGACTAACAGGACTTTTTTTGAATGTGGAGAATTGGCTGACTTCCATTGTGCAATTTGACACTTTGTTTCAAGATTATATTGGTACACCCATGTTTCATCATCAGTAATAACTGACCCAAAACATTGTCTAGCCTCTCCAGAAAGTCTTGGCAAACTTCAACTCTTCTTTGCTTTTGTTCATGGGTGAGCTCTTTGTACAGTGACAGCTCTGATAGTCATTCCAGAAAAGAGTTCAATACTGCTTTGAAGGATGGACTACAGGTTGACCTTGGTACATAGTTTCCCAAGAGAGTATTTTGAAGGTAACCACAGTGATATTCACCAATAAGGTGTGTGGCGCTTTTTCTAGGATGATTTCATTAACTTAATTGTCAGACCTCAAACATGCACACAAAATAATCCTTTGGGGTACCAGAAAGAATGTTACAACTTTTCTACTCACATTATTTTTAAACTTAAAAAATAAGATAAGCTTTACTAAAATTTTAAAACTGGACTGACATTTCATACTCAGTCTGTATGTCAGAAAGTCATGGGTCATGAACATGAAGAAATGAAGGTCAACTTTTCCAGATTTACTGGTCCTATCTCTTTTCAATACTGTGCTATCTAGCCATTTCAGAATAATCAACATGTCTTCATTCTGTTTTTCAAAGAAAAGGTGACTCCTAAAATTAATGAGCATTTAAATGGTTTTCAAAAGTCATTCATGCTACTGAGAGGGCATATCTGAGTCAACTATTTCTTTTTTAAAAAGACAAACTTCCCATCTGTACAATTGAAAAATCTGGACACAGGAGGCCGAGGCAGGTGGATTGCTTGAGCTCACAGGTTGGAGACCAGCCTGAGCCAGAGTGAGACCTTGTCTCTAAAAATAGTCGGGCATTGTGGTGGGTGCCTGTAGTCCCTGCTACTTGGGAGATGAGGCAAGAGAATCACTTGAGCCAAAGAGTTTGAGATTGCTGTGAGCTATGACATCAGGACACTCTACCAAAGGGCAACAAAGTGCAACTCTGTCTCCAAAAAAAAAAAAAAAAGAAAAAAGAAAAGAAAAATTTGAACACAGATTTCTCTAAACTATTTAGAATTTTTCTAAATTACAAATTAGTTCCAAAACTAATTAAAAGGTAGAAACAATTTGTTAAATTAATTCTCAACTAATAAAATGTATTGTGCTTTGATATTTTTAACAATTGGGTCACAAAAACTGCTTAAACTCTTGCTTTTAGACCTTTTGTTAAAAATCATAAAAATCTCATTTATCACCTTTTAATTAGCTTGTAAGAATACCTAATTGGCACAAGTAAAATTAAAATGTAACATTCCCTCTTCAACAAAAACTTAGCATAATTGCTAATACAGGTAAATAGGAAGAAATATGTCAACAATGCATATGTCAACAATGCATTTTCTTCCATTTGGATCTTCATATCTTTATGATGTATCTGTTTTTAGCAGTGATGGCCAAAAAATACAAACTTCCCAGACTAACAAAACCCCCCCTGAGGTATCAGACATTTAAACCACTCTTTCAAAAACAATGAAACCAAGATTTTAAAAAGTAATGACGCATATTTGCACTTAAGTCTTACTATACCAATACATTTAGTGAAAATAAAAATATTTTCTAATGCTAAAAAAGAATTCTTTTTAAATTATTTGTTCTCATCTTTTTAAATTTCTAACAACCATGTATAATTTGTGTGTGTATACATAATGCCTAACACTATGAGGAAAATGTTTATAATTTAGAGATAAATAACCTACATTTATATAGGTTTATTCATTACACTTCTGTTACTGAAGGGATTCACTATTTTGGACGAGATATTTGAGAAAGCGAAGAGAAAAGCACATTCATATTTCCAGAGTCCTTCCAAAGCCTTTCTCCACATTTCAGTCTCCCACAAGCATAGGCAAGTGTACTTGGGCCACAAGCAGACTTAGGACCTGCCTTTCCCACATCCCTGATCTTTTTCGTAAGACAGGTAGGCAGGCATCCCAGGAACAGTAATGTCTAAGTCCTTACGACATTTCCCTTCTATGCTACAGTTGTATTTTTGGCTGCTTTTGAGAATTAAATATTGCAACAGAGACTAAGAATCTTATTATTTAGAATAATTCAAAATTTATGAGTCAATATAAAATTCCAAACCAAAACCCCCCTATCTCGTTATCTTTTGATAATACAAACTTAACCACATCTTAAATTTAAACCTCAAAATTTTATGAATACATTTTAAAACATATAAATGCTAGCCTATTATTCTTCATAGAGTATGCAAAGACTGTTCTGGGAGATATATTGGTTAAATGAGAACTTTTAAAGTTTTATTTTAATGATGTTAACACGGGTTAAAAAGGCGTATTCTGGATCATGTGAAAAATTACCTTAAAACAGAGAATTGCCATTTATTTCAATGCAAAAAGTTAGCATCTGTAATTATAACTGAGTTAGGACTAAGCAATCCTGAAAAGACATCATTTAATTTTGAGTCCACTTAATCTCCAACTTTACAACAAAACCTCTGGAGTTCAGAAAGCCTTTTCTATTGGTGTCCAATGATAAAAAGGTTATGTACATTATTCAAGAATAAAAATCACTGTCATTCAATTTATAAGTTGAAAGCTCCAGCATAAATTATGAAATTAATGTGCATGACTGATTTCTAATCTGATAAATATGGCTTGACTACTGTATTGTTTGAATGAGCTATAAACATAAGGCAAGTTATAAGAAAACTTTTCCAGTTGAAAAGCCCAAGTTTATCTAAATAGGAAAAATATAAATGAAAATAAAGTGATTTTTTTTATGTTTTCAAAAAGTTTTCTTCTCAAAAATATTTTGTAAAATGGTTAAAACAAATACTTGAGAAAGACTCAAGTAATTTATAACTAATAAATTAGTTATAGTACTATATTAGTATACTAAATACTAGTGAATACTAATACTTTACTAGTATTTAGTATACTAATAACTAGTAGTTATTTTATTTTTGAAGCCAACATCTTGAAATGGTATATTTTAAATTTGATGAAACAGTAGCAGATACTTGTGATGATTTTAATAAGACATTAACCTACCAAATTTTGAAAAGTCTTTTTTGCATGTAAGCTATTTAATTACATCAGTATAGGGAACTTGCTTCATTAAAAAAAAACTTTAAAAACTTTAAAAAACTAAAAACCTTTTAAAAAAACTTTAGGGGTGAGCAACCTGTACCTATGTTTTCAGTGTGTGTGTGTGTGTACATATAATAAAAAAAAAAGTATTATATTTTATAGTACTAGTATAGTATAAAAATTAGTACTACTAATTAGTACTAGTATACTTTATAAATTAGTACTACTAATTATAGTATTAGTAGTACTAATTTATAATCTATTTTATGTATAGAACTCCTTAAAAATACTCTTCTACTTACTCAAACATTTTAGTTTTATTAGCAGAACTAATTCACTTATATTTACATATTAAGCAATAATAACAATAATCCCACATACAATATGCTTAGAAGCAATCACCTTAAAATGTACTACCGGTATAAAATGTCTGACCAAATTTAACATGTAATTATAAAATTATTTAACTTATTAAATTTCATGATATTTATTTTAGTAGGGTCATGACTTCTTTTTTTATTTTTATTTTTTGAGACAGAGCCTCAAGCTGTCACCCTGGATAGAGTGCTATGGCATCACAGCTCACAGCAACCTCCAATTCCTGGGCTCAAGCGAGTCTCCTGCCTCCGCCTCCCAAGTAGCTGGGACTACA
>CAUYRH010062718.1:0-18617 GCA_963574655.1 Perodicticus potto | reverse complement strand
TTGTTTTTTAATTTTTATTAAATCATAATTGTGTACATTGAAAAATAAAGTTTTTAATAATAAATTTTTGATTATCTTGAATTCTGGGGGAGAAATGACTGTATAACTCTCCAATTAACTGACTGCTAGCTTGCAAAATGCATCAGTCAGATGCCTTGGCTGCATGTCCTCTTGATTTCAGGAGGTTGAAACAGCTCTAGCATTACCTCCTTACACCAACAGGGAAACATTCTTACCAGAAGCCTCATTGTGAGGAGGAATTCTTTCCCAGAGGTGTTGCCTGCATACTTTTCTCTCCCTCATTGGTCAGAATTGGCTTCTTTGCCCCTTTCTAAGCCAATCACTGGCAAGAGAATTGGAATTACCATGGTTGGTTTAGACACTAATTGAAATTTACCCTGCCTTGGCCCCTCAGGTTGGGCTGGGGTCACCTTCTCTGAACATTTGGCTGGAAAACTTAAACAAAATGGGAGCAATTCAAGAAAGGGGGAGGAAGATGGACTTGGGTAACCAGCCAATAAATAGTGTCTAGTACTATTGAGGAATGGATGGCAGGGGAGGAAAATGAGACAGGCGTGGGTCTCTAGAAACCTAGGTTTAATGGGAAAAAGTAGGACGACGACAAAAGAGAAATGCTGGGGTTAAGGAAAAGTTTGTTTGATTTTGTTTGGTTTGAAGATGAGAGAGACCTGACCCTGTAAGTAGTCCTTGTAAGTAGAGGCGGGCTCAGTAAAAATCAAGAATTTGAGAAATCAGAAAAACAAGTTCCCGGAGCAGATGAGAAAAAATGGAATCTCCAGCCAGGTGCCAGACTGAAAGACCAAATTAAAAACAAAAACAAGGCTCGGCGTCTCAAGCTCAGCGGCTAGGGCACCGGCCACATTCACCAGAGCTGGTTCGAACCCAGTCCGGGCCTGCCAAACAACAATGACAACTACAACCAAAAAGTCAGGCATCGTAGCGGGCACTTATAGTCCCAGCTACTTGGGAGGCTGAGGCAAGAGAATCACTTAAACCCAAGAGTTTCAGGTTGCTGTAAGCTGTGATGCAAGGGCACTCTACTGAGGGCAATATAGTGAGACTGTCTCAAAAAAAACGTCTCCATCAGAAAATTGCCAACTTTTTATTTCCTCAATTAGAAGCCTTTTTAAAAAATCAGCAATTCTTAACATGAAGTCAGTAGATGAGCTAATACAAAGTGGAGGGAGGGGAATGAGGGATGGGGAGAGGAGAGTATGAAGGGGGATGGGGGTCACAGATTATGGCACACCTCTTGGGGGCAGGACACAATTACAAGAGGGACTTGATAGCCGGGGGTTGTGGTGGGCGCCTGTAGTCCCAGCTACTCGGGAGGCTGAGGCAAGAGAATTGCCTAAGCCCAGGAGTTGGAAGTTGCTGTGAGCTGTGTGATGCCATGGTACTCTACCGAGGGCGATAAAGTGAGACTCTGTCTCTACAAAAAAAAAAAAAAAACAAGAGGAACTTGACCTAACAAATGCAATCAGTGCAATCAGTGTAACCTAATTCTTTGCACTCTAAATGAATCCCAAACAATAAAAAAAAAAAGAAAGAAAAGTTTATAAAAAAAATCAACAACTCTTAATTAGAATTACTTTGTATTACAGTTGAAATTCTTTTCTCAGTAGTGGTCACTGATTTTCAAACATTTTTCTTTTTGACTTTGTCTAGATCGCAGGGAGTGGTTATCCATGACATTATTGGGAAAATTAGTAAAATCTGAATAAGGTCAGTATAGTAGATAATAGCATTATATTGATGTTAATTTCCTGATTTTGCAAATTTTACTGTGGTTATTGAGGGAATGTCCTTTTAAAGAATATACATATATACACATACAGGAGTGTGATGGTTATTTTTTTTTTTTTTTTTTTTGATACAGAGCCTCAAGCTGTCACACTGGATAGAGTGTTATGGCATCACAGCTCACAGCAACCTCCAATTCCTGGGCTCAAGCGAGTCTCTTGCCTCCGCCTCCCAAGCAGCTGGGACTATAGGCGCCTGCCACAATGCCAGGCCATTTTTTGGTTGCAGCCGTCATTGTTGTTTGGCGGGCCCAGGCTGGATTCGAACCCGCCAGCTCAGGTGTACATGGCTGGCGCCTTAGCCCGTTGAGGCACAGGCGCCGAGCCTGTGATGGTTAATTTTATGTGTTGATGTGGCTAGGCTATGGCACCCAGTTTGGTCAAACACCAGTCTAGATGTTGCTGGATAGGTTTTTGTTTTTTTGAAGAAGTGATTTAATATTTAACTCGGTAGACTTTGAGTAAAGCAGATTGTCTCCATAATGTTGGTGGGCCTTGTCCGATCAGTTGAAGGCTGTAAGAACAATGATTGAGATTTCTTGAAAAAGAAGGACTTGGGGGCGGCGCCTGTGGCTCAAAGGAATAGGGCACTGGCCCCATATGCTGGAGGTGGCGGGTTCAAACCCAGCCCCGGCCAAAAACTGCAAAAAAAAAAAAAAATTCACTTTTGGCTCGGTGCCTATGGCTCAACGGGCTAAGGAGCCAGCCACGTACACCTAAGCCGGCGGGTTCGAATCCAGCCCAGGCCCACCAAACAACAATGATGGCTACAACCAAAAAATGGTCGGGCATTGTGGCGGGCGCCTGTAGTCCCAGCTACTTGGGAGGTGGAGGCAGGAGACTCACTTGAGCCCAGGAATTGGAGGTTGCTGTGAGCTGTGATGCCGACACTCTGCCCAGGGTGACAGCTTGAGGCTCTGTCTCAAAAAAAAAAAAAAAAAAAAAGGACTTGGGCAGTGCTTGTGGCTCAGTGAGTAGGCCACTGGCTCCATGTACCAGAGGTGGCGGGTTCAAAACTGGCCCCAGCCCCCAAAAAAAAAAGGACTTCTCCTCAATGCAACAGACTCAAGACTGTAACATTAACTTCTACCTGAATTTCTAGCTTGCCCTATGAATTCCCAACCTGCCAGCACAATCCCATAACCCAATCCCATAAAATATAGTACCTAAAATATATCTATATTCCTCCTCCTCCCCCAATTTTCTTGCATTCATGTATAAGTATATACTTATTCATGTAAATATATACATATACACACACACATATACAGAGGGGGTACCAAAAATGTACACACATTTTAAGAAAGGAAAAAACTATACTAAAATTATACTATTCAATATATACTGATAACATTTTTATCTTGTATAATGTATTTTATATCTCTTGTAATTGCATAAGTCAATTGTGACTTGAATATTACAATCTTCGTGCACTTTTTTCCTTTCTTAAAATGTGTATGTATACATTTTTGGCACCCTCTGTATACCACGTGTATATTTTTGTTTGTTTCTCTGGAGAACCCTAATACAAGAGTAAATAGCATCGTGATTTCAATCTACTCTCGCATATTAATTTTTGGGGAATCTGAGTAAAAGATAAGAAGAATTCTTTGTACAATTCTTGCAGCATTTCTATAATTCTGAAATTATGTCAAATAAGAAGTTAAAAGAAAAGTGAAGTTTTGTAAGCCAGGTTGGAATGGAGCTTTTCTCTTATACAGAAGCATATAAAATTGGCTATGTTCCCAAAGTAGCCAACAAAGGCCCATTTAACACATAATGAAGCTGAACTATTGTGCCCTCCCACGGGGATTAAATAGAAAGAAAGCAAGACTATTTTCATAGTTATTCAACCAGAAGAGAAAACATTAAAACTGAATAACTGATTTCAATTCATCTTTACTTGGGCAGAAAGAATATGGCACAGTTATTTAATACTAAATTGCCAGTGTGAAAAATTGGGGGAAAAAACAGTGGAGTGAAGTAAGGTTGATAAAGGTAAAACAAGGGCTCGAGTGTACCTAGAAAAGAAGGGAAGAGAGTGTAGGGAAGGTTTTGTTTGATTTGATTTAATAGGAAGGAATCTGTGTATATTTATAGGCTGAGGGGCTACAGCTGGCTTGAGCAAGTAGTTGAAATTATACCAGAGAGAAACAAATGGGATCTTAAGCAGTGGTTTTTTTTTTTTTTTTTATTGTATATGCCACTAAAATTTTTTAAATAATAAAACTGGGGGACCAATACAAAGTTGTTGACTTTTATATTTGTCAAGTGAAGACACTGAAGAAAACACACACAGATAAAGCCACCCAAATGATGACTTTCATAAATAAGGGTGAACACTAAATACAGAAAAGGAATAATGTGGGTGGCGCCTGTGGCTCAAAGCAGTAGGGCGCCGGCCCCATATGCCAGAGGTGGCAGGTTCAAACCCAGCCCCGGGAAAGAATATTTGCAAGTTGTGCCTCCGACAAAGGCTTAATAACCAGAATACACAGAGAACTCCAACGTATTTGCAAGAAAAGAACAAGCGATCCCATCTCAGGATGGGCAAAAGATCTAAAAAGAAACTTCTCTAAAGGGAGTGTCTGTTTTAACCAGGCTCTGGACGGATAAAGAAATTCTCTCACTCCAGGCCAACAACAACTTTGCAAGGTGCATTGCTTCCATACCGTTTCTTATTCTGGCTTTGGCCTGAGAGTCTCCAGCAGAAATGGCATCCACGTGGCACCCTCTTTATCCTTTCTCCACGTTGTACTTGTCTGTACCCACTCCCAGTGGATGTGTGGGCTCAAAGGCTCAGATCAGGGATGTCTAGTTCCTAGACACTCTACAGAGATGACAATGGGAGCCAAAGGTGTATATGCAGTGTCTCGATGCTTCTTTTACATGTCAGTTGTTCCCAACAGAGAGCTCCCTATAGACTGGGGCAGGGTTGGCTTCGTTTCTGGAGCCGGAGCTCCCAGCCCAGTGCCTGGCACACACACAGCTTCAGTAAATGTATATTGAATTGATACTTATGCAAACTCTTGTTCTGTCACATAAATTCCTTGGTGGCTCAAGAAAGTCAGGATTGTCCCAGGTCACTAACTAAGGCAGAGACAAAGATCCTAGAATTAAAAATGTCATAGCTAGGGGCTTGGCGCCTGTGGCTCAAGTGGCTAAGGCGTCAGCCACATATACCTGAGCTGCCGAGTTCGAATCCAGCCTGGGCCCACCAAACAACAATGATGGCTACAACCAAAAAATAGCTGGGCATTGTGTTGGGTGCCTGTAGTCCCAGCTAGTTGGGAGGTGGAGGCAGGAGAATCGCTTGAGCCCAGGAGTTGGAGGTTGCTGTGAGCTGTGATGCCATGGCACTCTACCCAGGGTGACAGCTTAAGGCTCTGTCTCAAAAAAAAAAAAAAAGTCATAGCTAGAAAGAAGTCCTTGGACATGGTCTAATTTTTGGACACATAGAGCCCTCCTCCTGTTCATGAAAGGAAAAGACCACTGAAAGTCACCCAACAAGGTGGAGGCAGAGCCAGACCTAGACTTCACACCTCTTGCCTTTGGGTGATTTTACACCTTGTACGGTCTTCTGACCTCCCTCATTCCAGCCAAGGTGATCCAGGACCCCGAAGCTAACAAAGGCCCTGGCAGATAGCACCAAAGGCCTCCCCTGTGATGCTGGAAGAAGACAGAGCTGCTCCCCAGTAAGGCCCCAGTAAGGGCCCTGGCTTCAGGCCCTCCTCCCTGACCTTGCAAGCACCTCAGGAAATCCCATTCTGGCCACAATCTGCTTCCTCCTAGCATCCGGGTCCCTCTGCCCTGACGGGCTTGCTGCCAGCCCATCTCCCAGCCACTCTACCCTTGGGCCACAGCTGGCTCAGGCTCACGGGCCCCAGCTTCCTGGCCAGCAGCCAGGATTACATCCCAGATTTCTACCCAGGGTTCTGTGGAGATAGCCAGAGGTTCACGGCTGCCCTATTGTAGCCACTCCATCAATTGCAGGCCCCATACTTACGGCTTCCAAGCTTCTGAGCCAAGGACTGGGACAAGCAAGGATGTAGAGATGGAGAGCCAGGCCGGCAGTGCCCACTGGCCCCCTTAACCACCATGTGACCTGGGGCTGAGAGGGTTCAATGAGACAATGCATTTGAAAGTCACTCCCCCTAATGACAGGTGCCCAGAAAGGGCCCTGCAAATATCAGCTTTCTTTCCCTGGAGAGGGCTTCAGGAGCACTGGGGCTCCCAGACACTCTCTACAGCAGTGGTTCTCAACCTTCCAATGCCGTGTCCCTTTAATACAGTTCCTGTGGGTCATGACAAGACCCTCAGCGGTTGAGAACCGCTGCTCTATAGTACACATGCATGTGTGTGAGATCAGTTTCCAGGGAGAAGCCCATTTCCTTGCAGAGGAAGTTACCCAGTCATGTATGTTCTGAGAAAAGCATCGCTAGGTGATTTCATCGTTGTGCAACTATCACAGTGTGCTTTCACAAACCTAGATGGTATAGTCCCCACACATGGATGGTATAGCCTAATGCCCTTGGGCTACAGACCTGTACAGCATGTGACTGTGCTGAACGCTGTAGGCAACTGGAGCACGATGGTCACCACTTGTGCATCTAAACACATCTAAGTACGGAAAAGGTACAGTGAAAATAGTGTAGTATAATTTTACTATATATTCAGTCCATTGTTGACCAAAATGTCATTATGTGGCACATGACTGTAGTACCTCCCTGTAAGGTGGCGGCAGGGGTTAAGAGATTTAATCCACGTGAACACTCAGAACAGGGCCTGGCCCCGACAAGCACTCTACGCGCTCACTGCTATAATTCCTACTCAGGCCAGCGAAGCTAGAGGGCAGAGCTTGCGGATAAGTGCAGTGAGAGGTGAAGCTGGACAGCAACCTGGGGTCAGATGTGCTTGTCTAGGTTAGACAGAGGAATCTGGGATTGAACTTGTATATTCAGGAGCACCATTGGCCATTTATAAAGAGAGAACCAAGATATGAGAACAGGCGTCATAAAGATCATACAGTTATGACAACTGCGCTGGACACAGAAGTAGCTCACTCATTTATCTAGTCATCAAGTCACTTATTTGCAGAACTCTTACTCATGTCAGGCCCATGATGGAAGAAGAGTTTCTGCAAATAAGATGCTTCAAATACCACATGTGCAGCTGAGTCTGTGTCCTGAAGCAGACTGCATGTCACCTCTTTCCCCCAAGTAATAAGGCACTCCTCTGGGAGGGAGGCCAGGGCCTGTCTGGGCACAAAGGGGCAGAACCCCAGTTGAATATGTCCATGGTCACCTAAGCTTGTCCTGCTAATGTCATTGGCCTGGCAAGCCCTAGTGTGAGATAGACAGAATAATAGTCCCTTCCAAAGAAGTTCACATCCAAATCCCTGGAACTTGTGTATATGTGACCTTACACAGTAAAAGGGAGTATGTAGATATGACTAAATTAAAGATTTTAGGATGAGGAGATTATTCTGGATTATCTGGGTGGGCCCAGTGAAACTACAAGGGTCCTTGTTAGTAGACAGGGAAGACAGAGAGATGGTCAGAGTAAGAGTAGGGGATGTCATGATGGAAGCAGGGTCAGAGCGAGGCAGTGGGAAGGGAGGTAATAAAAACTTGAAAATGCTGTGTTGCTTGCCTTGAACATAGAGGGAGGAGCCACAAGCCAAGGAGCGGGGGCATCCTCTAGAACCTGGAAAAAGCAAAGAAATGGACTCTTCCCGAGAGCCTGCAGAAGGAACACAGCCCTGACAACACTTTGATTTTAGCCTGCTGAGACTCATTTTGGACTTCTGACCTTCTGAAATGTAGGAGAATAAGTAGGTGTTACCGTAAGGCACTAAGTTCATGGTACTTTGTTGTAGCAGCCGCAGGAAATAGATACAGAGTATGGTCTCTGAGAGGAAAGGAGAGCCTGGTATGATATCTATTACATCTTGCAAATAGAGCCAAACCAGTTGAAAGAAAACCTCGGGGAAATGAAAGCTCATTTAGCAAGTGGCCTGCGGGAGCATGGTGGATGTGCATCTAAGGGAGATTCATTTAAATCTTTACCTCTCCATGTGCAACTCAACTTATTCCAGATGGGCTACAGAATAAGATATACAGGGAGAAACTGGAAGAAAACAGGGAGGACAGGACAGTGGAGGGTCTTGGGATCATGACATGGGAGGAATGGATAATAAGCCTGGAGAAGAGAAGGTAAGGCATCCATAATGCCTGTAATGAGAAGTGCATATTGACTACAGAACTATAACCAGAACTAGGTGGGTAGATGTTTAAGGAAGACAAATTTCAGCTCCGAAGAAGGAAAACTTTCAGCACTGTCTGAAAACTGGCATGGGCTATAGTAGGAAGCAGTGGGCAGCATTTACTTAGAGACATTCAAATAAAACCCGAATTCTGTAGAGCAGATTCCTGCATGGGGCAGAGGATTTTGGAACAGGTAGGACCCTCCCAGATTCTAATGTGTGTCAGATACCTTTGACACAGTCAATCAATGCTCTTTTCTTTCTGGACTCGAAATAAAGAAAAATTAGCTCCAGTTCAGAGACCAATTCCTCTCAGCTCCCTGACACAAGCAATATCAGAGGGAGCACACAAAGTCCATGAAGCCTGAAGCGTGTCCATGCACATCACCCCCAAACAAATCCTCAGTGTTCCTGGAAATGACAAGGGAAGGTTAACAGATTTGCCTAAACAGGCTGTGGTACCATGACAAGTGGATTCATCTCTGCAGCAAGGCATTCTGGGAGGGCAGGCAGGAACCAAGGGCAGAGGAGCCTCCCATGGCTAGGAAGGAAAACAAGGGAACTTCAAGGCTGGCTCCTTGGCAGGACAAATCAGACTCCTGCCCTGGCCCAGCTTCACACTCATTTTGACATGTTTGGGCCACCAAGCAGTACTACTTCCTGCCCCCCAAGTTAACTGCCTGGCTCATCAGGGTCACCTGAGGCAAGGCTCCGCCTTACTCTCTTCTACCCCCAGGGAGTTACCGAAAAGAGGCTCCTCATAAAACACAGCCACTCGATTTAGGCTATTTTGAAGACAAGGAAAGTAAGGCAGGGAGATTAGAGAACACAACAGCAGAGAGGCAATGGACTCTGTCACAATCAGGAGAAAAGTTAAGTCCTAAGACTGACCTGCCCCAACTTGCTAAACAGTCCGCAAAATCATGACACGTTGGAGAGGAAGGGGCCTGGGAGTGGCCTTCCCACCCCTTCTGCTTGCACAGGAGGCGGCTAAGTCTCTCACTGGGCTGACAACGTGGCCTCCCTCCTGTCAGGCCTTCCTCCCCTACCTTCAAGTTGCCCCGATTTATCTCTTCAAAAAGGAACCCAACCTTAAATACCAGACTAATCCTGGCTTGGTTCTGGAAGGTGCATTCATAACCTAATTGGTACTTGGAAGTCACAAACCCCCTATTCCCCTCACTAAAGGGCTACATGACTCCTGTCCTTTCTCCAGATCTCATCCTGGTTTCTTGTGGCCTAGAAAATGCTTCTAAACCCCCTGCTCCAGGAAGGCCAGCGGGAGGAGAACGCGGCAAGCCATCTGCTTGGCTTTCAGTCAATATGACACTGAGGATTTGCAAAGTATATTTTTCCTTTCTTTTCTTCACACAAACCCAATTTACAGTCCCAGCCATGACATCTTGCTGGCTAATGGGCTACATAGTTCATTGACAGCCTGTGGAGTGGTTCTTCTTAGGAAAATCTTTCCTTAAGCCTTGGTGGGATCCAAGATAGGTTGGGCAGCCGGCCGGAGGCGCAGCCTGTCTGCAGTTCTGCTCTTCCGAACGGCCTGGAAGAGGCAGGAATGATGAAGGAAGTGTTGGAGGCCTGGATTTCATGGCCTTTGTTACTTCACTGGACCCTTGAGACAGCCCTAGGGTGTGGCTGTGTGAACCCCTGCAAGTGACCTCACTTTGCAGAGCCTCGGTGTCTTCAAGGGTTGGAGAAGGACAGGAATACCACCTGCACAGGAAAAACACCGAAGAAGCTGTTGTGACCGCCATCGTGGGGATCACCTTGCTATTCACCGATGCTCTTGCCACAGAGGTACAGGTCTGAGCCACATGTGCATGGAAATTAAACTTCTATATGGCAGGACAGTATAGTTTCCAGTTTACAGAAGACGACAGAGGCTCAGAGACCTTGAGGAACTTGCCGAGGGTCTCTCAGTGAGGCAGTGTGCAGTGGAGCCCAGGAGCCTCGCTGTCTGGCTCCAGAGCTCCCCATTCTATCCATTTCTACTGCACTGCTTCCTAACTACTGCTTCTCAAAGATCAGGCTTGGTTGCTAAACTGCTCTACTAGAAACTGTGGGGATATGGGTAGGCTGGGTGTGAGTTCCAGGGTGTTGCTCTCTGGATGGGAGGGGCTCTGCCCTGCTTGCCGTACCTGAGAGAGGTCTTTTCAAGGTCTTTTCGTGACCTATTCCCACGCCCCATCGCAGTTACTGCCTGCTCCTTCCCGGGGCCACCCTGTGGGGCTCTCCCACCCAGCCTGCCACACCCAGGGCTGCTAGGCCTGGGAGGCTGCATCGACTCAGAGCCGGCAAGGACGCCCATCCCTGAAGCTTGCTAGGTAACCATGTGTGGGGCTCATGCCCTTTAACGAACTTTGCTTGCCTAATATGTTAAAAAGATGCATCAACCACATAGTGCAAGAGGAATAAAGTAAATTTATGAATTCATATAAGAGGCTGGATGTTATAGAAAATGTACTTCAAAAGTGTGGATAGTCTCACAGCTCGATCAAGCAGCAAAAGGGAACAAGGGAAAACCAGAACAAAGACATCAGGTTACTGGTTTGCCTTTAGATCTGTGGAGGTTAGCCATCACCAAGGAATGAGAATGCATGAGTTTGTCTATAACGTCTTCTATGCTAAAGTCTGAAATTCTAATGTAATTCTAATATAACATATAATGACATAAAAAGTCTATTTTAATCTACTCTTAGTATGTGATTAAGCACAAAAAACATTTTTTCATGAACATTTCCATTCTCATTCATTCATTCAATAAATACGTACTGAGCTCCTACCCCATTCTGGGCCCCGCCTGGGGCCAGGGAGGAGGAGGGAGAATACAAGGTTTGAGCCCTGACCTTGAGCCTTGTAGTCTAGCAAAGGAGACATGGCAGTGACCTAAATAACCAATCGGGTCACAGTACCCCAGGAATAGCAAAGTGCTAGGCAGGAGGTTGTGAAGAGGGCTCATAGATGGCAAAAGAACTTAGCAGGCCTGCACAGCCCCTGGTTTGTCACAATGACCAGGAAGGGGATCTAAACCCACCTGGCAACACGGGCCAGAAACAGTCCTGCTTTCCTGTCCCAGCTTGGCAGCAAGCAAAGTGTGCAGCCTGGGACAAGTCCCTCCCTCAGGACCTGTTTTCTCAAGTGTAAACTGAGAGTTTTAGACCCCACAATCTCTGCAGATGCTTCTAGGGCGAGGAACCTGAGTTTAGTCCCAGGTGACCAGGCTTCAAATCCCTGGCCCTTTGGCCATCCTTTCACTATTTCCAACCACACAGCAGCTCCCATTAGATCAGTCTTTGAGTCAGAATCACGGAGCCCGGGAAAGAGGGCTAAACTTAGTAGGGGACCAAAGTACTTTCCATTGCTCTAAAGTCTTCAGAGCATGAGTCAAAGATCTTTCTTT
The DNA here is from genome assembly GCA_963574655.1 of Perodicticus potto. Classification (NCBI taxonomy): domain Eukaryota; kingdom Metazoa; phylum Chordata; class Mammalia; order Primates; family Lorisidae; genus Perodicticus; species Perodicticus potto. The sequence goes on along the minus strand of CAUYRH010062718.1, from coordinate 7,117 downwards.
CAAATACATCTCCAGGCAAGAGCAACGCCAGAACCAACAATGTTGCAATGCTCAGCAAACAAACAAATTGCACTTCTCTCCCCTCCTCACTCCCTTCCCGTCCCCTTTTATCTCCATTTTATCAGGTACAAAACAAAATACACCAGAAGGGATGAAATACAGCTCAAGCGAGTTGAGAGGTAAATTAACTGATATGCAAGAGCCCTCTTGAGAGCCATTATGACTGGTCACTCTTCGGGTTTCCTGGATACCGCTGGGAACCAAGGCCCCTCTTGAGCAGCTCAGCAGGCAGATGTTTCTGCCACTCATGACGGCCTCTGAGCACTGGGCTGAAAGCCTCTGAGTGAAAAGGATTGTGGGCCTGGAGGGAGCCAATTTTATCCTTTATCTTTCTCCCTGTCACTTCCAAAGGGTTGGTGGCATTGATAGTCACTCCCATGCTGACCTTGACCCCCAGTTTCTTCGGAGGAGAAATGGCACATCAAGACCCTTCCTGGGGCTCACTCCCTGTATTTATTTCCCAAGGCTGCTATACAAACTGCTACAAACTGGGTGGCTTAAAATGATTCAAACTTATTCTCTGACATTGTGCAGGCCAAAAGTCCAATATCAGGGTGTCAGTGGGGCTGTGCTCCTACTGAAGGCTCTGGAATAGAATTTGTTGCATGACTCTCCCTGGCTTCAGATAACTGCCAGCAATCCTTGGTGTTTCTAGGCTTGTAGTCACAGTGCTCCAATTTTCTGCCTCCATTTTTACATTGCCTTCTCCTTTGTGGGCCTTCTCTTCTCTCTAAGGACACCTGCCATTGGGTTTAGGGCACACCCTAAATCCAGGATGATCTGTTACAGAGATGCTTAACTTAATTACAGCTGCAAAGAACCCTTTCCAGATAAAATCACATTCACATTTGGATAGACTGTCTTTTGAGAGGGACCCCAGTCAACACACATATCTCAGACCTATTGTGTTCTCTGAGCCAACTGGCAGTGTTCAGACAGAGACAGATTCTGGTCTGGGCAATTAGTGCTTGCATTCTTCTATTGGACAAGAACATTCTAGAATACTTGGCTCATCAGACTTCTTCCAATAGAGCAAAGCATGAACTCTGGAGCTATGTTCCCCGAGTTTGTAACCAAGCCACTTTCCAAATGCTGTATGACACTGGGAAAATCACTTCACCTCTTTGTGCCTCAGTCTCCTCATCTGTTAAATAGGGATGATAATAATACCTATCTCAGGGGAAGAGTGAGGCTCTCTGAGGGTTTGCAATTATTCCCCGTGTACTGTTCTAATTGCTGCTGGGTAAGCTCATATCCTCTCACTCCTGTTCCCAGAAGGAGAATCGTGACTGGAAATAAATATGACTAAAACAGAACTGGAGGCAATGCTAGAGAACATCACCTCCCCAGAAGCTCCAGTTTACAGAAAAACAGAGGCTTACAGGGCACAGTTACTAGGCATTTCCATAGATGTTCTTTTATAGAGGAGTTGTTGTGATACTGAGGATGTTTCTAAGCAAGGAAGCAGAATTTACACCATCAAGGAAATGTCTCCCTAAAAAGGCTTTACACACTTTCCCTCAGCTACTGTTGGTCAAACCCTGTGCAGCTGTGCACATTCTTGTGGAGACTGTTTATGGATACTACTAACCTTTGTAGCCCAATTTAGACTTCCCTGATTTAAGCACCCACCTTCTCCCCATTCTCTCAGATAGCTTTTAGTTACTTAGAATAAATGCCACCCTCAAATGACAGAAAGCTGCTCCAGGAATGGCTGGCCAGCTCTGGATGTGGCACCTCAAACATCCATTTATAACTACGTGTGGAAGTTTGGTGATGGTGAGCCTGCCACCACTTCCCATCAATGCCACATCCCTTACTTCATTTCATCCTTCACAAGCTGTGGTTAGATGCTTGCTGCCCTTTTACAAATGAGGTAACTAAGGACCAAAGAAGGTGAGCAGCCGTCCCAAGATCATGTAGCTAGTCCATGGCAACTGAGAGGGGTGAACTCTGACTTTTGCCTCCAAATTCCTCATTCTTTCCACCACCGCAGGATGAGCACAGTTGAGCCTTATAGTGGAGGCCAATCTTACCATTCAACTTAATCCTCTGATTGTCTACTTTGTCTTGATTCTCTCAGAAATATCCTTGGAAGGAGTTCAGTCTGAACTTGGGGCTAATGGGAAGGGGGTTCGATCTGCCCTACACGCCAGGCTGAGCCCAGCACTTTGCTTTGCAATCAACAACCACAAGTGCAAATACTGAGAGAGGCCAGAGCAGTCTGGTGTCACTGGCCTTTAGCACGTGCCCTCATCTTCCTGCTCCTGGGCTTTGTTCTCTCCATCCGGCAAACTGGCACAGTGATAAATGAGGCAGGGGTCTGGCCTCAGAGGGATTCTATGAATCCTCACCTTTCCTAGGGCCAGTGATCGGAAGTGCTCTTCACTGCGGATGCCTCTGCGCTGTCCTACAAACAATGGCACTGGCCCAGGCAGAGGGGACCACTCAGAGTCCCACTTCCAAATAAACTGCAGAAGAGCCTGGGAGCTGCCGGGTGCAGAGGTGTGCAGAGGCTGCCCCTCAGACAGTGTTATGAAACTGGGACATGGCAAGACAGGGAGGGGAGAAGGGGGAGGAAACAAGCGCATTTTCTTACTCTATGTAGAAAAATAGGACGTTTTAGGATGGAAAGAGGCCAGAAAGCCCACTGAGAGCTGCCTCCTCCTTTCCCAGCCATGAATTCTGGTGCAGTATAATTTTCCTCCTAATACTTGTCGAACCATTTTTAAAAGCAAAAACAACCATTCCTGCTAGTAGTTTCCATTGTTGCCGCTGGCTAATTTTCCTGTGGTGCCGTCCTCGCTGGCTGGGAAGAGACAGCCAAGCTTCCCCCGCAGTTCGGAGCTGCAGGGCGATGCCGTCCTGTCCTGGCCTGACTCACCTGGGCCCTGCGGTACTCACTCCCCAGCAAGCCAGGCTGCCGTGCTCCACCCCATTGTGGAATAAAATCCTGTCTTTTGATCTTCAGGAGAGAAATTCTATCTCCCAGGAGGACCTAGGGCCTTTGTATACCCGTCACTAAAGGATAAGTCCTCTCACCTCAGAGGGAAAAGGTACCTAGGCCTCCTAGGGGGGTTCATTTTCTGAAAAGACTTTGCTGCCAACTTGGAGAAAATTCCCGGGCTTCAGGTGATGTCAACTATTTCGCTTTTCTCCTGAGGCTCCTTCCCATCCCGCTATTTTCTGGCCTGTGTCAGAACTAGTCCTTAAAGACGGGCGGCTTTTTCATCATCAGTGGCCTGTCTGAGTATTTGGGCTTACTTCCTGGTCCCAGCTGTGGGAATTAACTCAAACCAGCCCCAGCGAAGAGCCTAGAAATTTCCTACACTTTGCCCTGACATGTGGTGTCACCCCCAGACCCTGTGCACACAAACAAATTCTGTATTTGAGAAGACAGTCCCTGTTGAAGGAGGTAAAGAGGAGGAGAGGCAGAGGCCAATGTCACCACTGCATTGCAGTCAGAAGTATGCCAGTCAAGCCTGGTTTCACCTCCAGGAAGAGGCCTCTGTGGGGCTGGGCACTTTCCACTGGGCTCCAGCGTCCCTGGTGTGGGCTCCCTCCCTGCCCTTGCCATGCTGCACTCTCGATGTCTGTTTCCCAACTCCAGTAGAAGGAACGAGGCCTTGAAGAGAGAATCATGGTCACTAGTCTTCTCAGAGTAGAATTGAGGGCCTGACCAGAGCAGGTGCCCAGTAAATAAATATTGGTTGATGGAATGAGGAATAAAGCAGCCAAGTAACCATTAATACATATCCAAGTGAGAATAATCAGAGAACCAAGAGAGGAAGTTGCTTAACCAGTCTCAAGTCCCTGCCAGCACCCACCCCTCACTGCCAGGCCTAGGGCCTTTCCCCATGGTCCCAACCCTGATTTTACCCTGGCCCCAGCAGGGCCCACTCAGCAAATTCTATCCTGTGCCTCAGTGCCAGCAGGTGGTGGGAGTAGAGGAGTCCTGTGTCCTTGTGTCTTTCTCCACACCATCCATGTTGGCCAAAGCCATATAAGTGGGCCTACCTCAGTTTTTCTGCTGAGCAGTCCAGCTCCTTGCTGGACCTACATCCCTTCCTTAAGCCCTAGTGTGTTTGGATCAGGTCCTGTCTTCCTGCCTGCTTGTGTCTGGCATCCACCAGAGGTGACAAACATCCCTTTCTCCCTCCAGTTGTGACAATATTTTGATTGGAACAGCTCAGCATGTGGCAGTACATCATCAAATGTCCCTGAGCTCCCACTGCCATGCTGACCCACAAGATGAGCCCCTGTGCAGGACATGCCCACATTCTCCTCACCACTTGTGATGCCCGAGAGCCCTCACGAGTTTTTGAAGGGACCTGACTTTGCAGCCCCAGCTGCCACCTCATCCCCAGCAGTCCAGCTTGCTAGAGACACAGCCAGGTTGCTGTGTCCCGCATAGCCAGAGAGGAAGAAAGCATTTTGTTTAATGGAACTCCTGCAGAGATTGTCCCTGAGTCATATTTAATGGTGCACCTGTCACCAAACCCTCTTCAACACATCCTCCAATCACCACTTAATCATGTTGGTCAAAAGCAGCTCTTCTTGGAAGAGACACATGGTTCCTTATATGCTAGTGAAACTTGAGTGCCTTTACCAGAGTACTAAATGAGATAGTTACAAACTGACCTCATGTCAAGACATCCTCAGTAATAACCGTTATTTCCAGGAGCCTCTCTGAACTACTTTCCTCAGGGCCCACATCACAGGAAAGGCTCATGTCCAAGGCTTTGTTGTAAAGAAGTCTTTTCACAATTTAGGATACGAGTTCACTCGAATAGGGTCCAAGCAATGCCCGTCTATGCTGTAGTGCCCTCTATGTTGATAAGACTACCTGTGACCTGATAATGAACCTTTATTGAGTGTTCACCTTGTGACCTACCTAGTTTGGCTTTCCCATTTACTCCCCAGAAACACATTATAGAAGGGTAAAGTAACTTGCCCATGATCACACAGCTAGTAAAGGTGGGGGAGGGAATACAGGATACCTCCCAGGTCTCACTGAGCCCAAAGTCCTAGTTCTCATTGCCATGTATCTTCTCTTCCTATTCTTGGGCTGTCTCTGAGCCTAAAGCTTTAAAGCAAAACAGGAAGATGGAGCCCTTGCTTATTCAAGATGTTGAATTCCCCAAACAAAACCACCTGGGGGGCTTGTCTCAGAGTAGGCAACTTATTAGGATCCAAACTTAGATACTGTGCTAGCAGGGGCCCAGGACCCACTCGGCTTTTATGGAGAAGGAATGCACTGGCACTCAGGGACACAAGGCCAGTATGATCTAGTCAAGTGTTGGAAAAGCCATCCTCTACAAAGCTCCACATGTGACCCTGCACTCTGTGGGCCCTGTCAAAGCTACTATTCTATACCAAGCCCTGTACTCTTAGGGGAAGAAGACCTGGTGCCCATCTCCAAGAAGCTCAGGGTGATAAGCAGCACAAGGGAGGGCAAAATGATCAGATCAGGCGGAAGGGCCAGAAGGGCTTTTCAGCTGGGTTTTGAAGTATAGGGTTGATTTAGATAACTGAATTTGAGAAAGTAAAAGATGTCACAGGTAAAGAGACAGGCATAAGCAAACATATGAAGCCAAAGCAAAGGCTCACAGAGTCTTAGCGAAATAGCAAAGACCAAATTGGGCTAGAGCACAGGGTATGTGACTAGGATGGGATGAGAGGTAGGAGGAGAGGTTGGGGCCATATTATATGTGATAGACTATTGCACTGCAGTATTCACAGCACTGATAACTGACCAGCCACAAAGGTTAAGCCTTGGGCCAGATGCTCTGAGTTTTTTATTACCTATAACCCTCACAGCAGCTCTATCAGGTATAATTACCTCCCTTTGATGGATGAGGAATGGACGCTCATAAAGAAAAATAGAGTAATTGTCCAAGGTCACATAAGAGTATGAGACAGAGCTGTCACTCGAACCCAGATCTGCTGGGATCTATAGCCCATTGTCTTTCTAGGGCTTTACACTGAAGAAATGAATTAGGTAAGGCCTGGAATAGCAAGTGGATGGGGTGCAGCTCCCAGGAGGCAATGGAAAGCAGGTCAATTGGGTGAAAGAACACAACCAGAGAATGGGAAGCTTCTAGCAATGGCAACTGTGCTAACCACACTCCCCAAATAGTTTTAATTTGGACAGCATCTTGGACACTGGTCTTTATCAGGACTGGGGGAGGTGAGACACAGAGGCCTTCTAGAGATACAAACCCCACAGCAAGGGTAAGTGGAGTCCAAAGGTGAAGTTTCTATAGAATGAACAAGTTTCTTGTTTATTTATTTATTTATTTTTTGAGACAGAGCCTCAAGCTGTCACCCTGGGTAGAGTGCTGTCACATCACAGCTCACAGCAACCTCCAATTCTTGGGCTCGAGCGAGTCTCCTGCCTCTGCCTCCCAAGTAGCTGGGACTACAGGCACCCGCCACAACTCCCGGCCTTTTTTGGTTGCAGCCGTCATTGTTGTTTGGCGGGCCCAGGCTGGATTCGAACCCACGAGCTCAGGTGTACATGGCTGGTACCTTAGCCTGTTGAGCCACAGGCGCCGAGCCAGAATGAACAAGCTTCTAGCATGATCCGATAACAGCCTGCATTGCCAGCAGCCTAATAGAGGAAAAATACAAGCCCTTAAGACATGATTTGCAATGATTAACACTGACTTTCTGCATATTTAAATCTGGCCCATTGAAAATATGTCAGTTTTCATCTAAACACTTTGATCTTTTTGATTGGGTAACTTTTTGGGAAACTGGCCTGAGTCTGCAGCCTTGTCTGATCACAGGGCTGGTAGGGCCAGGAGAATTGCCTCCTGAATTATCTCAGGCAGAGGCCCCCGTTTTTTCATGGCTCCTGGGGTTAGGATGACTAAGGCAAGAAAGATTAATAAAACCTCACAGCTCAGGTCTAGTAGCGTGATTCCTCCTGCTTTGTTTTTATATCTGAGTAATGTCTTGGCAATTCAAGCTTTCTTCTGATTCCATATAAAATGATGTATTATTTTTTGAAGATCGTTAAAGTATGACAATGGAGCTTTAATAGGGATTGCAT